>SFCI01000297.1:0-25929 GCA_004681135.1 Hericium alpestre | reverse complement strand
AGTCCAAACGTCTCGCGAAGGGCACCAGAAGAACGGAAATAATTTTCTGAGCACGAATCTGTTTTTAGTTTGTGTCTGCACTACGTAGTTCTAGCTGTACAGAATTGTTTCTGAACGGGCAGGGTGTGGACACTTTCGACGCGGCGCGGCTGTGGCAAACACTTTTGCAAACAGCAATAAAGTGACTTCATCAGCACGTGACTTCCTGACAGTGTACGGAGTTGTCTGGCAGTAAACAGCCTCTTTGCCATGCCTTTGCTCTCACAGATCTCAGCTCCTTGGTAGAACTCTCGTTTACGACCAATAACCATTCTTAATACTGTCTCTCGCTTCAATACTCCACCATGGCGACGAATATGCGTGGTCTCACGCAGGTAAGGTGCAGGGATATCTCAAGCCCATAGGCGCTGATGAATAACTGTCTAGTTCATTGCGGACATTCGTGGGGCCAGGGTACGCGACTTGGAGGAAAAGAGGATAAACAAGGAGATGGCCAACATTCGGAAGAAATTCAAAGGTCCGTTCGTCCTAGGATAGAATGAGCACAGTTCGCTGACACTGCGGGACGGGGCGCCGTACCAGATGGGAACTTGGACGGATATCAGAAGAAGAAGTCAGTGAATAACAGTATTGGGCGATATGATCCTGACTATTATATTTGGCTCAACAGATATGTTGCTAAAGTTCTCTATACCTATATCCTCGGCTACAAGGTGGACGTTGGCCATATGGAGGCAGTCAACTTGATCTCTAGTCACAAATATAGCGAAAAGCAAATTGTAAGCCCTCAGCTGGGTGCATGTTGTTCGGATTACTTAATGAGCTTCTACCAGGGATATCTGGCTGTGACATTGCTAATGCACGAGAATTCGGATTTTTTACGTCTCGTAGTCAACTCTATTCGAAAAGATTTGGATGACAACAACGAGATCAACAACTGCCTTGCCCTCCATGCCATAGCGAATGTTGGAGGTACCGAAATGGCCGAAGCGTTATGTGAGGATGTCCACCGCTTGCTGATATCTCCGTATGTTTCTTTCCGGATGTACGCAATCAGGCTGTCTGACTACCGTCACACAGAACCTCGCAAAGCATGGTGAAGAAGAAAGCGGCTTTGACCTTGCTGAGATTGTACCGCAAGCATGCAGACGTCATTCCGGCAGCAGAGTGGGCTCTTCGAATAGTTGCGATAATGGATGACCAGGATTTGGTACGGTTCTACTCTCCATCCAGTGCCCCCGTGTTTCCTCTAAATCATGATCTTTCTCAGGGTGTCGTGCTCTGTGTCTCTACTTTAGTCCTTGCTTTGGCACAGGACCACCTCGAAACATTTGCTGTGTGCTACCAGAAGGCTGTCGATCGATTATATCGCGTAAGGATCTATGTAGTTCGTCGGGTGTGTTCCGACTGAGGCTGATCATAAATTCCAGCTCATCGTTGAACACGAATATGCTGCAACATATGCATACTACAAGGTCCCGTCTCCGTGGCTTCAAGTGAGATTGCTAAGGCTATTGCAGTATTATCCTCCATCAGGTACGCGTTTTCATGACGCCGCAATCTTCCGCTCCTGAAACGTAGCAGAGGATTCCGCTATCCGCTCGACGCTGCATAAGGTTCTGGAAACGATCATGAACAATTGTGCCGAACCATCGAGGAACATGCAGCACAACAATGCTCAGCGTGCTGTTCTGTTTGAAGCGATCAGCTTGGCCATCCATCTTGACTCGAATTCTCCTTTAGTGAACACTGCTGCCGTCCTTCTTGCTCGTTTCATTTCTTCCAAAGAGACCAACGTTCGTTACCTAGGTCTGGACACCTTAGCCCATCTGGCGGCTCGAGCAGATTCTCTTGAGGCCATAAAGAAGCATCAAGGCACCATCATCCTTTCTCTCCGTGACCGTGACATCTCAGTGCGACGGCGCGCTCTGGATCTCCTTTACAGCATGTGCGACGTCGACAATTCTGAACTTATCGTTGGCGAGCTCCTGCGTTATCTCAAGGTGGCTGACTATGGTCTTCGAGAAGAAATGGTCTTGAAAATTGCTATACTCACGGAGAAATATGCGAGTTCGTATCGATGGTATGTTGACACGATCCTGGAGCTTATAAGTTCTGCTGGAGACCACGTCGGTGAAGAAGTTTGGTATCGCGTGGTTCAAATCGTGACAAACACAGAAGACCTTCAGTCTTACGCCGCAAAGGTTGTGTTTGAACGACTGAAATCTCCTGCGACCCACGAGAGTCTGGTCAAAATAGGTGGTAAGTCTCCGTGATGCAGACGTTACGATTCTCTCTAATTCGGTTGATAGGCTATGTACTTGGGGAGTACGGGCACTTAGTTGCCAACGAAGAGGGTTACAGCCCACTCGAACAGCTACAAGTGCTCCACTCCAAATCCCAATTCTGTGCAGCCCCTACGCGAGCTTTGCTCTTGTCCACCTATATCAAATGGGTCAACGTGTTTCCAGAGATCAAACCCCAACTGATCAACATATTCGAGCGCTATCGTCACGTTTTGGACTCGGAGCTTCAACAGCGAGCCTGCGAATTTTATGCCCTTGCATCACGGCCGGACGATGACGACCTACTGCAAAACGTGTGCGAGGAGATTCCACCTTTCCCACCGCGGGAAAGCGCTCTTCTGAACCGCATGAACAAGAAACTTGGGGCCACGGAGGATAAACGGACGTGGGTGCATGGAGGGAAGGAAGTTAACCAGGACCGCGAGACCAACCAAGCGCAGAAGGCAGCTCCTACTGGTGATGCAGCCACCAATGGTGCTGCTCACGGTGCTGATGATACGGATTTCCTTGGTTCCCTTGCTGGGCTCGATCTATCCGGTGTGTCCGGCGCAGCGCAACCGGGGGTCTCGCCAGACGCGGCAGCACCATTAGCAGATCTTGCGGCTCTTCCGTCGACGTCACTGAAACCTGATATATATCGACATCTTGCAGCCGGTCCAAACGTGGATCGTTGGTTCGAGAAGTTGACGTATAGCAATGACGGTGTTTTGTATGAAGACATCCAAATTCAAGTCGGTATCAAATCTCGTTATCAGGGCCATGTTGGACAACTCGCCATATACATGGGGAACAAGCTTTCCACTCCATTAATGTCATTTACAACTACCATCGACGTGGAAGATCCAGAGGCGCTGTCTTTATCGTTTGCCAAGATGCCCCCAAACATGGTTCCTCCTCGAACGCAATCACAACAGATCTTGCATGTCGAGTGCAAGAAGATGTTCAAACGGCCGCCAATTCTTACGATATCATTCCTCGCCGGAGCACATCAAACCGTGGCTTTGAAGCTGCCTGTAGTCATTACGAAATTCTTCGAGCACGTTAGTCTAGGCCAGGCCGACTTTTTCGAACGATGGAAGATAATCGGTGGAGCACCGCGCGAGGCGCAGAGCATATTCCCTATCTTACTCACTGCATCGGACGGGATTGACCGCGAGAAGCAAAGACAAGTCGTGTCTGGTCATCGATTGAACGTTCTACCTGACATTGATCCAAACCCGAACAACATTGTTGCTGCTGCCGTCCTCCATATGTCTACAGAGGGCAAAGTCGGGTGTCTCATGCGACTCGAACCAAACCGCGAGGCGAAGGTGTGTTGTGTTACTTTTCTCGATCTTGCGTCCATAATCGCTGATTCGTTCCATTTGTCAGTTGTGCCGCGTTACCATTCGAAGTACTTCAGAAGAAGTTTCGAAAGAAGTGCTGAAGCTGGTACAAAAACCTTTATCAACCGATGCGGCGACATGATCCTGAGGGACTCCATATCAATGTACATGTACCTTGCAATATTCACGAATATAGTAATAAATACCCTGCCTTACTGAGGCTTAATCACAAATGGCTAGCAATACAATCCGGTGATAAATGGTAGATCTATTTCTTGACTAGTATACCGCGCAAGAGACCCCTCTTCCACTTGGTTGCTTCATCCGTACTGCTGGATGTTGACATATCTAATAAAGATGTAGTGTTGGCCGCAGATGGGGCAGCATGCCTAAAGACGGGTATAGAATCTGTCGATGCGGAGCGTGGGTGAGAGCGTCGAAGGGTCTTCCTGGTGGGCCAACTGCCACCGTCATGACTGTTGCCAGATCTTGCATTCTGCCCATCCGGAGAAGAATCCAACTGGGAGCTCGAGAAGCCTCGCGTATGGCTGGTATGCGGTTGGATATCCACGGAAGATGCAGTGATAGCGTCGTGCACCTTAACACCATCGCTGGAAGACGGTGCTGTCGTAGGACGGGCGGATCGATTTGACTTCCGCCGTGAAGGCTTTGACGATGCGCTGGGATCTTCACCATGACTGATCGTGCTTGACTGGCTTGGTTCCAGCGACCCAACCGCAGAACGTGAATCTCCTGCCAAGCTCCTCTGGGGTGCCAGTTGACTGACACTAAACAGCGCCTGCTCTTCGACATCAGAGCATCGTTTGAATAGTTCTTTCAACACACTGTCCTTCGGGAATGACGTAGTTCGGGAATGACGGAGGACGGCGGTTGTCATGATGGACAGATGACGTGGAACGTCCAGGAGGCTGGGAAGAAGGGGCACAGCGTCACGTAGAAGTGAGGGCACGTCCTTTCGTCTTGCTTGCACGGCCTTGGTGATCTTTATGAGGAGATCTGAACTTTCTGATGAGCTGACAGACTGCGTGCGCGACTCTGGAGTGGAGACGACAAGGATATAATCGATCATTGCAGACATGCTATCTTCAAGAAAAGACTTCACTCCGCGCATGAAGTCTTCCTTCTGCACTGTCTGAGCTATCGATCAGCGTCAAGGATCATGTAGAGACGAGGGACCTCAGTACCGCGTTTAGGTTTGCCAGGCTCTGGATGACCTTGGCTATCAAAGTGAGGCTGCGCTGGACGGCAGTTCGGGAAGTCCTTAAGGAGATGAAGTTAGCAGAGAGTGGTGGTGCCGTTGTCAGGTACTTACCTGGACAAAGCCCGAAAAGATGTGGATGAAGGATAGCGGGTACGATGAAGCGGAGGAAACAGAATGCAGAAACACTTTGCCACGGAAGTTCGCGGGCTTTATCTGGCGTGTCTCGCTGAATTCGATACCGTTTTTCCACCAGTAGACGGATATGCTCGAACAGGAGCCGCATCTCGCTATAATGGTTGTCAGAGGAACGTTGCATGGTGTTGAAGAAGGTTCTTACTTTGGACACTCCGCGCGTACAGAATAGATTTGATTCCACATCTCCTGGCACCAGTACACCAACACGTCCACATTCCGCTCAATATCCTTAACGCTCTTTCCACTGCGAACAGGGTCGACCTCGATCGTCACGTTTTCCGCACAAAGACGGCGGATAGTGCTGCCAACGCTGGCCTCCAGAAATGCTTTGCCATACCAGGCCATCAACAACTCCACAGTCTTGGTGAACATATTATTTCCGCGAAAAAGGGTATTGTGCGCTATTGGACAGCGGACGCGCATGAGTCAATGCGCTAGATGAGTGCAGAGATACTAACAGCTGGGTGTGCCGTCGACTTCACGGTCGGCAATTTGAAATACATTGTCGAGAAGCGAGTCCTCTGCAACGGCTATTGCGACCAACTCTGAAGAGATGTGCTTTAATTTGAGCTTGAGTTCGAAGTCGCTCATCCAGTCTAAATAATTTCGGGTATGCAAGGTCTGGTTAAACAAAGATAGGTCAGCATGGCACAGAAAGGGTAAATCTGATCAACACACATCCACGATCCCTGAATATGCAGCGTACGGCAGTACAATTTCCCTGTGAAAATGCTATTGAGAAGAGTGCAAGGAAAACATGAATTGCACTGACTCATCCACTTTCAACTTCAAGCGGATCTGGCCGACTTGGATACTGGCCGCTGCCGCCCCCCCTTGGAGCAAAGGAAACCAGCCTTCAACGCACTCTCCTCGGCGGAAGTTGGTAAGTGTGATATACATAGTTCCGATGAGCGCAGGTTTCGCCAACTTCCTCTCGCGCCAGAGAATGATCGCCAGCTTCTCAAAAGCTGGCAAATCGGAGAACGTGAAGTTTTCATGCCAGTCGGGGGCACCAAGACTCTTCTTGACGATCGTTCGACCGAACAGAGTGTTGTTCAGGTAAACTTCGCAGAACAAGTCCCAGTCAACCGCATCCCCCTCTCCATGGAGCTCTTGGTCTCCAGCTGGTGTCGAGGCGGGTGTTGCTGGCTCACTGAAAGTGCGCTGCGTGCCGATGTTGCGCCCTTGCATGCAAGTCAGCTCTATCTGCCTCCATATTCGATAAAGTCCTCCTTCGGGAGACAACCCCCGGCCATAGACTTCCGGAACAGCGTATGAGCGTAGCAAGGCCGTCCAGGCATTTAGGAGTTCCGTAGAGGCGAAATAGAAGTACAATGGTTCGGTTGTCGAAATTGCGCTCCATCGCTGACCGCTAGATAATGGTGTTAGCCACGCATATGGGCCGATACGAGTGGAACATACGCCGCGCAATGGATTCCCATGCAGTCTTTTCGAAAGAACAGCGAGCGGTCGGCATATCTGACGTCCGTCTGATTAAGGAGGTGAACATACACAGACTGGAACAATATGGTCTCCTGTAACCAAGTCGTAAGCCTCGAGTGCCGAACAGGATCTGTATATGACTTACATCAATGTACACATTCAGGAGGCAGCCCTCGCCTTCCTCCAATAGCCTACATGTAGCCTGCCGCCAATGGTCTCCCGCCGATGGTCCACGAGCAAGATTCAGCCAGCTTGTCTTTTCTATATCGGTGAATCAGACTAGAAGCACTAGAGACGCAAACCACGACATACCCTTCACCTTCCTCTGACCGTCATCAGTCAAGATAGACAGTGGCCGCGATCCGTCACGTTTCTCCGGTTTTTTGCGTGGCAAAGGCTGGCGAACTGTCAAGACTGCCCACCCAACGACACAATGAACGTACTTTGCGTAGGGCGGCTGCAGCTTTGCCGGATATATACAGCTCCACGGAGACGAAGAACTCTCTCGGCTTAGGGGAGCGCATCGACTCGGTCTGCTCCCAGACATCGTCCATTAAGATCAATTGTAAATCGGCACTGAATTGACATGAGGTTCTGCAGAAAGGAGTCCGGGAGACATGTCACATACCGGCGCTTGCCAAGTTGAGGCCTAATGAATCAACCAGATGAATCCTGCTTGCATGCGAGATTCAAGTATGAGGGAACAAAGCGATAGTCAAGGCCGATGCGAGAACAATCGCAACTGCATCCTACCAGAGCATTTGGGAGATCGCTCGAATAAGAGCGTGACGCCTCATCTCAGTCTGTACAATCGCCACAGTCACACATTTTGTCTCCGTCCCCCCAAGTCGATTTCATACTTCTCAGTTCCCCGGAGTCATCGAAACCTCTATTTCCCAGTAACACACAAAACACACGACTATAGGAAGGGGAGGATTACAGCAAGCTCGGTGAAGAGCCCAAGTTCTGCTGAAATTATTATTTATATGCGTATGGCGTAAGCAAGATACCCAACAAACACAACAAAGAGTGGATGAAAGCGTTCCCAAGCATTTCTAAATAAGACGAATAACTTCGCAAGTCGTGATGGGTATATGTTGTGATGCTGATGATGAGGCAGAACAGGCTCTGCGTTTTCTTCCCAATGCTCGCCGTGTTGAAGTCTATAATACCCTTACTCCTTCTTGTACCTGTAATGCAAGGATCAGTCAGCTGCAAACTACGTACAACTTTGTCAGAACGTACGCATCCCCGTTGATGTGTCCGTTGCCGTTCGCAATTGGTTTCTTGCCCTTCGCTGGCTTCCTGTAGGTCTGGACGTAGAAGTTGATGAACAGGAACAGGTAGCTCGTCAATAATCCGCAGCCAAAGAGAGCAGCGGACTCCGTCCCGGCGCAAGATCCCACGGACGGCAGATTGGGCCAATACGAGGCAGCGAAGTATGAATAGGCTAAATTGGGAGGAAGACGTTAGTGCCGGACCGGACAATCACATGTCATACTTACTGCCGAAGTACACAACGAACAAGTCGATGATGAATTGAACAATCTGCATGGTTGTGAGGTATTTTTTCCACTAGGAAGTCATGAGCTCAATGAAAAGAAGATTCTCGATGGCTACTTACCCAGATCTTGGCACCACCAGCGGTTGCATAGTAATAGTAGTCTGAACCCATATGAGATGCGAAAAAAATATCAATATGCTGTCACTTCACTTACACATAAGAACGTGTACAGCCAGGTTGAGGGTAATGACAACCCAAGACTATAGAAAAATGAATTTAGATGACGGACATGTGCGTGGTATCAGAGGCTGGGGACATACGATACTGGTCCGGCCGTTTAGCTGGGTATAGCATAAAAGGGCGGTCGCCGAGTGATGGAAAACATGCAGGAAGGCTACAGCACCGCGTCAGGGTGGATGTACCGCTGATATAAGATTTTACCGCACCCAGAGGTTTCTTCTTAAGAGCGAGGAAAATCGTGTCTAAGAGTTCCAGGTATTTGAAGGAGTAGTTGATCATGTAGTAGAATTCCATCCTCTGTGGGCTAACGGTCAACAGGTATGTTTGAGCCGCGGAGGGATTCGATTGGGACTTACCTCGGTCCACACGGCAGGGTTGCATATGGCATAAAACACTCCGTGACTCCACACCTTAGGCAAGATCTCCTCCAGCATGAGCGCAAGCAACAGGGTACTACCGGCGCTCAGAATGACGTTGTGAACTTGGAACAATAAGGTCAGCTTGAGCGGTGAACGATTCATCATAATTGCTTGAATGCCGAAGATGACGACGAGGTAACCGACCAACGTGCCGAGCACGACAGGTTGGGTCGACATAGGCGTAGCACCGGGGACATAATGAGTGAGATGGTACGGCACGGAGGGCAAGGGGGCGTATTGCAAGAGAAGATCAGCGAGAGGCATGGCGAAAGGACAGAGGGAGAGAGGAGGGACCGCGGGTTCTGCACTGAGCTGGCTAGGAGAAAAAGTGAACCTGCAGATCAAACGACACACATCGCTCATCCCCGTTATATCCCCGTCACGCGTCTTGTCACACCACATGTTCCGTTGCATAGCGCCCTGTCATTTCCAAGTACACCTTCTCCGCTCTCCTCCGAGAGCACAGTCCTTGCAGGTCCAGAACGCGGTCGTACTTTGAGTTTATGGCCCGTCCTCGTTCGCGACAGCAAACACGCATTCTCGACGACGCGCCATGGACGTACAGCGAAACAGCTATAGCACACACAGACGCGATCAGTCATCATGAAACTGTCATCTAAATGAAATCCAGCCAAGCTGATGCGCTGATTGGAATGAAGCCTGATACACAAAACAAAGATCCACATGTACTAATTACTAATCCCATGATACGCAAGACGCATAAGTTAAGATCAAAACTCACCCGCCAATACTAGGCAGGGTGTTTTAAAAGTCCGAATGATCAAGTGATAACCAACGCAGAGTCATTCTTCATCCGTACCAACATCACCTTCTCTCTGCACGGGTCTGCGTCAACATGATGACCGTAGGAAATTGACACATTCACACTGACCTCAGACCAGGCCTAACCTTCTGAAGAGCTTCGTAGATACTTTGCAGCCTATCCTTCTCGCCGACGGACGCGTTGGCGCAGATGAGACATAGAGGTGAGTTGGACGGAGCGAGTGTGTAGCTTGCTGGAACCTGAGGTCAACGCCAAGGGGTCAGCGGTCGTAAGGAAAGATGTATCCAAATGTAAAATTGACCCCGTTGGCACGAAGAGATGTAACCAGATCATGGACGAAGAGCAGTGATCGCGAACGGATGTCGTGTAGGTCATGGAGGTCGAGACCTGATAAATGCAGGCCAATTGTCAGTGGAAGTACGAAAGCGCGATGGCGGCCGGTAGCCTGCTTACAAAAATCAGATGAAGGACACCATGTCGGCACTGTACAGTGCAGACGGATATTGGAGGATCCGCTGAACAACCTGGACGGTGACGCAATTAGACACAGAGCGATCAGATGCGATGACTACTGTAGTACTCACTCGATGATCGGCGTCAGAGCGGTATGGACGTCGCCGAGCTGACAACGAGGCTATTATGAGTCGTGTGATGCCGAATATACCATGCATAATGTTCACCTCCTCAATCTGTAGTGAGGCATGGTCTTGGTCCTTAGTGAAGTCGAAGGTTGATGCAGATGCGCGCACGGATATCATAGTGAAATATCAACAAGACGTTAAAGGGAGCAGACGACGACGTGGGGGGTGCTTGAAGAAGGCCAACGGTCTCGAATTGACCTCTATGCAAAGCGCACTTATATATAAACAGCTTCACTGTTGTGGGCACGAGTCTGCTTCCAGTGTGCGGGCCTGGCCGGAATAGGTCCGGGACTTCACGGTGGTTGCAAGGCGGTCAAAGTGGCCGGTCAAGCTCTCGGCTCTGCCTCGCTTGCGGGTATCTGGCAGAAGACATAATCTGGCCCGCGGGGTCCGGCGCTTCTAGATCTCTTCTTTCATACAGACAATCGAGGGGATAGAGGGTCGAGTGTGATTTTCGTTTTCCAGGCTAGGAGAGACCATGGCTGTTGAAAGGAACGGAGCTACAGACGGTACACGAAAATGTCGGCGACATGGCATAAACCTCTGGATCTGTTTCCATGGCACGTGTTCGAGCTTTGCTATGACGGTGACGTATTGCGGTGTTGACCTGTATTGACGCGTCCATACCTCCCTTTGCCTCATAACCGCTCCTCATGCTCACCTGGAGGGGTCTGTAGTTCGCTGGGTGAACAAACCGTGTACAATACTTTCGCACTCGAACACTATCTGTCTGGAGCTTGTATCCTACGCTTGATTCAAAATGTGGTGGCTGGATCCGGGGAAGGAGGTACTGAATGTTGTAAGCGCCCTTCAGCCCACCGCCTCACTTGCCATCGCTGAATTCAATGCGTTTCAGATATTCAATCGAATATTGGCTCCCTATGTGGAGAACCTGGACATGGACCAGGTTAACTATGGAATAGGGCAAGGTGCGCAGCTCGCTGCTAAGTTATGTATTGCCTTGTTAACTTCTGCTTCTCAGGCCAACTGGTGCTAAAGAAATTGCGACTCAAGAGAGGGGCGCTAGACAAGTTCAGGCTCCCAGTCGATGTGATAGAAGGTATGCCGCATGTTATTCCCGTATGTAATTGATTATAATATCGTTATGGTTGTGTCCGACAGGCCATCTCGGCACATTCACGTTGTCCTTGCACTGGCGGAACCTGGGAAACCAACCTGTTGAGATATTGATTGAAGATGTATATCTCCTCGTCGTGCCTGCTCCAGAGGGTGACGACGATCCAGAGGAGGAGGAGCGCCGCGTGCAAGCCGCGAAGCAGGAGCGTCTGCAGAACGCAGAACTGCTCCATGTCCAGAGTGAAGATGTAGGAGGTTAGTGGCCGTAACTGTCGCCGAGCCTGAACCGTACTTATCTCGCATACTAGAGGATGGACCTCAGCAACAAGGCTTATTGGAATCACTGATCGCCAAGATAGTGAACAATCTGCAAATTACCATCAAGAACATACACATACGTTATGAGGACAAGCTCAGCGTACCAGATGTATGTTCAGGTCTTATTCTCATATTCTCGGAAATCTCATGGTCTCTGTAGCATCCATTTGCTGCCGGAATTACGTTGGCTGGTTTCTCGGCCGTGTCAGTGGATGAAAACTGGATGCCAGCTTTCATTGAGAGCACGGCGGGCAGCATTAACAAGGTCAGTTTCAGACGCGTGTCCATTATTCGTGGTCACTACATCTCCGCAATCTAGCTCTCGAAGCTGGAGTCTCTGGCAGTATATTTCGATACCGACGCTGAGAGTATTGCCGGTCTTCCGTACAAGAAGTCGGTTGAGATCTTCGCTCGTATGGTGAGTACACTGCGCGGTCATGTTTCTTGTCTATAACACCGTATCTTCTTTAGATCGCAGGTCTAGGTCAACAAGATGCAGACGACCATCAGTTCATGCTCAAGCCTGTCACAGGCGAAGGGAGGGTAAGGACATGTCATAGCTTTGTGAATGGCGTCTCTTAATGGTTGGGATCCGCAGGTAATCATGAATCAGAAGCTGAACAAAGACACTCCTCGCTTTGACATTCAGCTGTTGTTTGATGAAATTGGGGTGGTCCTCGATGATAATCAATATCGGGATATAATTTCTCTTGTGGACATGTTCCATTTCTATACCCGTCAACACCAGGTATCATTCCGGCCTTTCTGGAAGTCTTCATCAGGGGCGCTGATGCATTGTTAACCATCTGTGCAGTACCGAACCTTCAGACCCAGTGAGGAGGAGCTCCGTGAGAACCGTCCAAGGGCACTCTTACGTTTCGCTGGAAGTGCTATCCTCGATGGTGTCCATGAGCGCAATCGAAAGTGGACTTGGGCTTACTTTGCCGAACGTCGCGATGACCGCCACCGATATGTCGATCTGTTCAAAAAGAAGCAATTGAACTCTATCGCGCCGGAGGTCAGTGTGGATGCTTCACATCTATCTGAACTACACGTCTCACTCGTTTTCAGGAATCAGAAGCGTTGGAAGAATTGGAGAAGAAGTTGTCGTACGAGGACATCCGATTTTACAGATCGATCGCGCGTTCCCAGCTTCGCAAGGACTCAGCCTTACGCAAGAAGATGGAGGAAGAGAAGAAAACTCAGGAAGCTCAAACGAGTTCAAGCTGGACAGGCTGGCTATGGGGTTCTTCGCCCACGGCTGATTCAGACCAACCGGATTCGGCCTTCCATGGTCCCATGACAGAAGAGCAGCGCCAGGAGCTCTACGATGTACTTGACTTTGATGAAAAGAGAGCGCTCGCTGAGTCCTTCGATGTGCCAAGAGATGCTCTCAAGATGCGTGTGGCTGCGAATCTGGAGAAAGGCTCATTAGCGCTCAAGACTGACCCTCATGGGAAGGCCGTTGAGGTGACCTCAGTAGTGTTTCACGGTTTCCAGGCAACCTTCCTGCAGAGAAAGGACAACTTTGAGGTCATCACGGACTTGCGCGGCTTGGGCGTGTTTGATGGCACTACCAGCAACACTCTCTATCCACAAATCGTACAGGTCAAACATGAAGCGGAAGCCGAAGGCGACTTAGCAAGCCTGACGAGTCCAGAATCCTTCTTCCACGTCAAATTTGAGAACAATCCCCTCGACGAACGGGCGGACACAGCTCTGTCTGTTCGTATGCGGCATATGGAGATTATATATCATCGGGGGTATATCGAGGCTATCTACAGGTTCTTTAAGCCGCCAGCTAGTCAGTTGGAGTCCGTTGAAGCGTTATTGGTGCGCAACATGTTCTTGGGGGAAAATATGTTACTTAAAGTCTTTACTTGCAGAACGTTGCTAGCGAAACATTGGAGGGGATTCGGCGAGATACACGGGCAGGGCTTGAGTATGCTCTGCAAACGCACAAAACTATCGATCTCCATCTTGATATGAATGCGCCTATTATCATCATACCCGAGAGGTGAGTGATCACAAATAGACTGTATAAGTTTCTCATCTGTCTGCAGTATCACGACGGCTAAGTGCAAGCATCTTGTTGTCGATGCCGGTCACATCTCAGTCGAGAGCGATCTCGCCGACAAGGAAGCTCTCCGGGAGATTCAGCTCAAGCGCAATCAAGCATATACGGATGAAGACTATTCAAAGTTAGAGTCGCTGATGTATGACAAGCTATTCCTGAAGCTTGAAGATGCTCAGGTAATACTACATTTCTGCTACGAGGCTTTGCGCTCATGGCACGTCTGAATTGTAGTTTGTGCTCGGCGACGATCTACAGTCATGTCGAAACGCCCTGTCTGTCCGCGCCAATGATTCGCTTCATCTCATAGAGCGTATCACTATTGATCTGCAGGTACAAATCTCGATGGTACCTAGTGCCGTCACCTTGTCGCGCTTCAAGGTGTCGGGGACACTACCCAGGTTGCAAGTCAACTTTTCCGATACGAAATACAAGTCCATAATGCGCCTCGTTGATGTGACCATCCCGAAGTTCGAAGACGGACCTCCTGAACCGAAGGGACAATGGCCATCTGGACCAGGAGGTTATCAACTCTCTACTGGTCTTTTCAATTTAGCTTCAACCGAGTACACAATCGACGGCAACGGAGAAGAAGCAAAGTCCCGAGCACAGTCTGCGGAGCCTGAGAAGGGTGGCATAGAAGTTCGCCCCTGTTCCTCCATTTCGACAGGATGCTCAATCGTTATACAGGAACGTGATCTACACCAAAGAATCTTCGAGCTGAATTTCCAGGTGGCGACGCTCAGTGCGTCACTATCGAAGACCCAAGACAATGTAGAAAAGCCCTTGGGCGTTGTTTCATTCGATCAATTTGCGCTGTCATTGACTGTGGCGAAATACGATTTGACTGTCGATATCGCTCTAGGGTGGGTCCCTCGCCCCCTTTCCCAGTCTGAATGACTACTCAACCAAACCACAGGTCGTTGTCAATGAGTCTCTTCGAACCTGACGCCAACCCAGTCGAAGTGCTTTCTTCTGCGGACAGATCACACCAGAGCACAAACTTGCTGAACGTACACTATACACGTGTTCAGCGGGAGTCCCCTGAATATCAGACGGTTTACGAAGGATTCAACCAGAATGTCGACATCAAGATCTCCACTGTCATCTTCCGCGCCGCACCAGAGCCTGTTATCACTTTATACAATTTCATCATGACAACTTTCGTACCGGAAGCTAAAGAGGCTCTCGATGAGCCTGTGTCAACTGTGGCAGTCAATGAGCAACATCCTCCGGACACAACCGCCGAGCCGCCTGACAAGATCCGCGTCTTGGTCAAGCTTGCCAGTGTGGAAGGTGAGACGATTGATGTCAAGACACAAATACACTCGCAGCTAACTGTATATTATGTGCAGTACTGCTCGTAAACGCTCAAATACAACTTGCTACTCTTTCTCTATCTACTGCAGATGCTTCGGTGTTGCTCCATGCGAACACAATGCGGGTTCACGTGCGGCTTGGTAGCCTTGCTCTCAGCGATGACTCCCAGACACCTGTCGCGACTCCGGATTTCCAGCAGATCATGTCTATTGAAGGCGAGAACCTTGCAGAATTTACGTATCAAACCTACGACCCCAACGACAAGGAGACATACGAAGGGATCAAATCTTCGATCCATCTTTCGGCTGCTTCAGTCAAATTGCATTACCTGCAACAACCTCTACATGATCTCTATCTCTTTGCTTCAAAGTTGGCAAAATTAAAGGGTCTGTACGATGCCGCTACTCAAGCTGCAGTCCAAAGGGCGTCGGAGATTGAACGCATGCAATTTGACATTTCCGTGAAGTCGCCAATCGTAGTCATCCCGTCGGATCCTGCCACATCAAAGAATACTCTCGAGATGCATCTTGGTGAAATATCGGCAAGCAATAGCTATGAGGGAGACATTGCTAAAGCTGCAGCCACCCTGCGTGGCATCCAGCTCATATCCACTATATATTATAATGACGCCCCCTCCTCCATCAAGCTGATCGATGACATCGACATTACGGCCGACGCTATGCACTTTGGGACGATCGACCGGCAGGCGACACTCGAACAACCAGACACGCAGGTAAGGGTGCTGCATTCCGAGTGCTTTTCAAAGCTACATTTTTTTTTCGTTTCAGGTTGCTGTGAACATCTCGGATATCAAGTTGGCCTTGACTCAGGTGCAATACGAAATGGTCATTGCTCTTTCGCGTTCCATCCCTGAGGTGCTGGCCGGCGCTCCGGAAGGCACTGCTCAAGCGATAGACTCCCGGCAGGTTGACGAGAAGGTGGGCTCCAATGACGAGTCTAGTGTCGATTTGCGTCCGGAGCTTGAGCCTTCTGCTACGATCTGGTCAACGCTGGATGTCACAGTACACGTCAACACGATAAGGCTACAGCTTTATGACAGCGGTGCCATGTCCGAGTCTACCTTGAAGGACCACGGAATAGCAAGGTTTGCGCTAAACAACAGCTCTGTGAGGTTGAAGCAACTCTCAGATGGTGCGATGGAGGCCCAGGTCGTATTGAAGTCCTTCACTGTGAGCAACACAAGACCCGGTAATTCGAAATTCAGGGAGGTCATACCTGCGGCCCACCACGATAGAAATCAGTTCATGATTCTATATACCTCCTCGGGTGGCACGTCTCCGACGTCGTTCGTCATTCTCACCATTGACTCGCCCCACATTATCTTCGCCATCGATCCGGTTTTTGCGCTTGCAGAGTTCTTCTTGAGTGCTTTCCCGCCATCGGATACCTCTGCAGAGACCCATATGAGCACCCCTTCCACCCGCGCGTTGGCCCCAGAAAAGGAGGAAGTTGATGATGTGCCACAAGCATCGCAATTCGATTTCAGGGTAGATGTGCATGATGCATCCGTCATCATCCTCGAAAACGATATGGATGCCGATTCTCAAGCCATCAAGTTGTCTGTGGCTCATGTTTTAGTGTCTCAACAGGTATGCAAACGACGCTTTGCTGTCTTCTGGAGTAGAGAGACTCATATTTTAATTTTTTATTCAAAGGGTATTCTGGCACTGACTGTCAACAATGCAGGGATGTCATTGACTCGCATGGGAAAGGATGCGGAAGCTGTCCGATTCCTTGACGATGTGGACATGACATTCGCCTTGGACAGCCGCGCGCCCTCTGCTTTGCATCAAGTGACGAACATTGAAATCAGTTCAACGCCTATTGTGTTCCGTGCCTCGTATCGGGACATTCGCCTGATATTGGCAATAGTCAACAAGGCAACCGAAGCGTATGGACAATGTAACTATAGTCCTCCGGAGAAACAAGTTCAAAAGCCAAAGCGTGGTGTCCATTCTATCCCTCAAAAGCAATCCTTGCAGGTACAGCTGGCCAAAAAGGGCAGGCCGCCTTCAAGGGTTATGGGAAGTGCCCGGGTGTTGACAAGCAGGGAACAGGTTTGATCCATCTATCAGCCCCCCGGATGTCTTGATGACATTGATTCATATTTGTAGTTGAAGGCCACGTTTGAGGGCTTCCGCCTCATTTTAATCGGTGACCTACATGAGCAGCCGATGCTTCATCTCAAAGTGAAGTCGTATGTGGTCGATCTGAAAGACTGGTCAAGCCAGGTAGGGCCAAGTGCGCGATTCGATGGCAGCGGATTCTGATTTAGTTCGGCAGCTCCAAGCATCCACCACTCTGGCCACTTCTGTCAGCTTCTGGAATTTGACAAACTCGCACTGGGAACCTTGTGAGTTATTGCATATTCATATGCAATATACGGAGAGATCATCTAACGGAATGGGCTACCAGTGATTGATCCCTGGGCTTTCACGGCTTCCGTGAGAAACTTGAATACTATTCGCTCGATGGCCTGCTAATCGGATATAGGTCTCACGGGAGAAACCATCAAGCACGCTGATTACCGCCTTGACATCGCGCGAACGACTCAATCTTAATATTAGCACCGTATTTGTGGAGCTTGCGGTCTCAGTATTCAATACGTGGAGCAAAGAAGGTGATCACGTCCTTCAGAAGGCCCGGGGAAGTTATGCACCCTATCGCATCCGTAATCTGACAGGAACGGCCCTGTATATATGGGCAGACACTGATGGCAGCACAGAGAAGAGACAGGTTAGCGCGCAGAAACTTGCTGATGGCCAGACCGTCGACTGGCGATTTGATGACTGGCGTACCGTTCGAGAGGTGCGGACCTAACCTACAGATGCGAATGACGTTGCTCATGTGGTATTTCGTTCAGCATGCATCATCAACTAGCCAGAACAGCATCGCGGTTCAGTTCCTAGGGCAAGTATGGGAACAGCTCCGAAGTATCCCGGTCGATAGGGAAGGGGAATACACCTTCGCATTGCGTCCACGAATCGAAAAATTTTACAACCGCCTTCTATGCGAAGTGAAGGTTGAAGACACTATCAAGGTTGTGACACTTAGGTCCACTTATAAAGTTCACAACCAAACGCTGTACCCGTTGGAGCTGACGCTCATCGACGAGTCGGGGAATCATACGCGGTCGATCCAGAAAATCGGTATGTTGTCTTGGATTTCGTATGAACCCGCTGACGTTTGCACGTTATAAGCTCCGGGTCGTGATTACTCTCTACCTATCGATCTCGTTGGCAAGAGCAAAATCAGAATACAGCCAGATCGTACGTGAATGCAAATATATTGAAGGTCTGCGCTGAGCACATCTGCAGAGGGCTTCGGTTACAAATGGTCTCCCGCAATGCGCTGGGAAGACTTAATAGCGCGACAAGCATTCACTCTACGATGTCCACACGCAGATGAGACTGAGGCCGCGTTTCGCTTTCATGCCTTCGTTCAGACTGATGCGGGCAGTGGGCCACTGCGGTAAATTATTCGCTTCACTGCCGCGTCCACACCGGCTGACTAGTATTTACCCAGGAAATATCCTAAGATTGATCTGAGGTTACGCGCCCCCATAGAGCTGGAAAATCTTCTGCCTTACAATCTGCAGTATCGCATATATGACAAGAATGCTGACCAAAACTGGAGAAGCTATCTTCGTCAAGGGGGTGTAATGCCTGTGCATTCCGTCGAGCTTGGCCACCTGGTCCTGCTTAACATTGAAATCCAAGACACAGGTGAATACGCTTTCTTCATGAAATCACACATAATAATCTTGGGCAGTCTTCAAACCAAGTGACTTTGCAATCATCAACACCGATGGGAACACCGATTTTGACGTTGAGAATCGTCTCGTCCTTGAGGACAGGCATGGCCGGAAACTCAATTTGAACCTTAATTATATGTAAGAGCTAGTAAAAATGCACGTCCTTCGTCGTCGTTAATCAGTTCACAGCCGATACCCTGATGCTGGAGGCGCGTTTAAAGTTCAGATCTATAGCCCATACCTGCTTGTCAACAAGACAGGACTTTCATTCGCCGTTCGGTCTCTGTCGCGCTCAGGTGCTGCTCATGATGCTGCTGGTGATACGCGTAAAGGTGATTCGAGCAGCCCTAATATATTTCAACTATTAATATTCCTCATTGTAGACGCTCTGACCACCCCATCTCCATTTAGTGAGTCCCTTGGTCTATGTTCAATCATGATGCTGATTGGCCCTCAGTGCTATCTCGTCCCAATGGTACTGGTAATGAGTTCATCTTACAAGTTGATAAATCCGCATGGTCCAAGGTAATTAATCTCGAAGCACCCGCTGCCGACATGGAGCTGCCGATCCCTTCCCAAGCACAAAAAGCCGACGAAATTCACATTGGTCTCTCATGGACCGAGGGGCTTGGAAAGTACAAATTAACGAAAGTCATCACACTCTCACCTCGGTTCTTGATCAAGAACAATCTGGGGGAAGCCATATGTTTCCGTGAGCACGGCGTGGCCCCTCGCGGGAAATTTACCCTGGAGCCAGGAGAGCGAACTGCTATCTATTATATGCGCTCGGGCTATGAAAAACTACTCACTGTGGCATTTCCCGGATTGGATACAGCATGGTAAGTGTGGAAGCATGGCGATCGTCGACATGTCCTGATGCGTTTCCCTATTGTCCAGGTCTCCACCTTTCAGTATCGAGGACATAGGCTCGGTTCACTTCCGTCTGAAACGGCGAGGTGATAGCGACTTGAGCCATTTGATTCGCGCTGATGTTAAGATGGAGGCTGCTGTAATCTTCATATTCCTTCAGCTTGCAGATGATGAATGGCCATTTGTCATAGAAAATGACAGCGACTATCCCGTTCATTATTGCCAAATGGTGACGATTGCTCGCGATCTCTTCTTAACTGTTCTGACATACCGTTCCAGGATCTCATTCACAACGGCGAAGAATCTGCCATGGCCTCAGTTCCCAAGTACACGTTGCCGCCGCGGTCCATCGCACGCTATGCCTGGGATTTCCCAGCAGTAATGGAGAAGAAGATCCTTCTCAACATTAACGGCGCCCGTCGCCTCGCGGATATCATGGAGATTGGCGATTTGGTTCCTTTCCGGTTCCCGGTATGTCGAATGTTTGATCACTGGTAGATGAGTGCCTGAATCTCAGGCAATCAGGCCAAGCGAGGCGTCGGCATCGTCTCAATGGACGTTCGTGCGTCGGGGCGGCAACAGATTTTGCGACTTACGAACTATTCGATGGAGACTAGTCTCTACCGTCCAAAACCTCGCCACGCGGAATCCTCATTGCGAGTTGATACGCTGTCTGGCAGCCAAGAGGCGTTTGAAGCGGTAACAGAAGAAGTCCCGCCCACGATTTCTTTCAAACTTGATTTCGAGGGAATCGGATTGTCGCTAATCAATCGCCGAACCATTGAAGTCGTGTACCTGTCAATTGACAAACAGAAGTTCGAATATACCAGCAGCCCCGTCGCACAAAGTTTCAACATTTGCTGCGGTTCCTTGCAACTCGATAATCAATTGCATGATGCAATTTTCCCTGTTGTCTTGCAACCCACTCCAATATTGAAGGAGGCGCGAGACGTCGCTGCATTACCCACTGTACAAGGTTCTGTAATATGGCTAAATGATGACGGTATGTTCGTCGGTCCATTTGCCGATTCGCAGGCTGACATGGCCTCAGAGCATGGGGTTCTATTCATCAAGTATTGCTCTATCCTGTTACAAGCACTGACCATCCAGGCGGATGAGGATTTCCTCTTTTCTTTCTATGAATTGAGCCAAATTCGAGGTGCATTCTGGGAAGAGGGACAAGAAGAGTGCGCGCAGTCTCTTGATTCATGTATTTTCCGACTGACTAGGATCACCAGTGTCTTGATCGCATCTTTGGACGAGATCCCTGAGCCAAAAGACATGAGGAACGGTCAAGACCTTTATTTTGAAGTCTTGGAACTGCAACCGATCAGGTTGTCATTATCATTCATGCGCACGGAACATGTCAGTGGGGAAACAAAGTGAGCTTTCTTTGTGTACCGTCTCCGTAGTAGATCGGCGACTTACCTAGATGAGCAGGCTAAGCCTCCGGAATCCACTGGCGGTGGTTGTGAACGGATTGACAATGGCGCTTGGAAATGTCAACGATGCTGCTTTGGAAATGAATGCTTTGGCCATCAAAGACATGCGATTGACGTTGCCTGATCTGCAAACACGGATAACCTACCATTATGGCCAAGAAGTCCTGCGACAGCTCTACCGCATCCTTGGATCCGCTGACTTTATTGGTAACCCTGTCGGACTCTTCACAAACGTCAGTTCAGGCGTTGCCGATATTTTCTACGAACCTTTCAATGGCGCTGTGATGAGTGGAAATCGGGAGCTAGGGGCAGGAATTGCCAAGGTCAGTTCCGAAAGTCTGCATCGTGTCTGACGTCCATTGAATGCTTTGCCAGGGTGCTGCAAGTTTCGTCAAGAAGACCGTATTTGGAGTGACCGATAGTCTCACGAAAGTTACTAGCAGCATAGGCAAAGGTACCTTATTCGCACTTGCTCCCCAACCATTCGATCTAACGAATCAATTACCAGGACTTTCCGCGGTTACACTGGATTCCGAATTCCAGAAGCGACGGAGACTGGCACAGAGACGAAACAAACCACGACATGCTATGTATGCGTTTCGCTGACCTTCGTATCTTTCACATGTTGATTAATATTGACAGCTATGGTGTAGCAGCTGGCGCTGAAGCGTTTGCCACCAGCCTGGCAAGCGGGGTTGAAGGTATAGTCGTGAGTTGGTACTTTGTACATTTTTTGCTTCTATAATAAACACCTTTTTAGATGAAGCCAATCGAGGGTGCAGAAACTGGAGGTGCCTTCGGTTTCTTCAAAGGGGTGGGGAAAGGCTTGGTCGGGTAAGTGCAGCTGTTGCCCTCTTTCGGACATCGGGCTGACGGTCAGCAGTGTCATGACGAAACCAGTCGTCGGAGCCCTTGACCTCGCTTCTAGCGTAACAGAAGGTGAGCGAAGGACACCCGTTTTTGTATGAGTTGCGCGAGGTGACACTTGCCATAGGTGTTCGTAATACAACGACGGTCTTCGACATTCCCGCCCGAGAACGTGTGCGGCTGGTAAGCTGAAATGAAGCTCAAGTCCATGTATGATGAACTCACGCTTTTATTCGGTAGCCGCGTCATGTACCTCCGGACAACGTTGTGGTGGTATGTTCCCGTTTGATTACATTTCATATCGATGTTCACCGTGGTGTCTAGGCATATTCAGCTCGTGAAGCACTTGGACAATATTGGATGAAGGATCTGGACAACGGAGCCTATCGCAATGAATCCTACGTCGCACATCTCAGTTAGTCCGGTCTTAATACTTTTAGAGTACTCTGACTTTATCTTCCGCAGATCTACCAGGGGGCGACAGTGTCGCGTTACTTACCATGGCGCACGTCATCGTATTCCGGACAACAAATTTACCAGTAGAGTGGGTGATGCCGTTGACAGTCATCCAAGGCGTCACCATCGAGGACAACGGCATCCGTTTCGCACACACGACATCAAAGGATCAAGACCGCTTCATAATCGTCACAGACAAATCTGCGCAGTCGTGGTTTTTCGGACAGATCGCACTCGTCGTGAAGGCATTCAATGCGCGGAGACGAATGGACTCTTAATGGGATTATGCAGCTATAGTCGTAGCTACGCTAAATCGGACGAAGTGTAGAAGGTAGGGGGATGGTACAAATCCTCAAAGCTAGAAATGCGGGGTATATGTACATCGAAGGGGAATATACTTCAGTAAATCTGAGGGCCAAGCAACGCAATGACCGGAATTATCTTCGAGAAGAGTGCGACGCGGAAGATAGAAGCGAGACGTAGAAAACACACTAAAGGACCGGTAACCAAGATAATGCGGGCGTTAAGTAGAATGATAAATATGACAGAAGAAAGAGACACTCTAGATAGTAGCTGAAGGAATGGACGGGGCTCACTGCGCCCCACTGGTGGCCACGCGCTTCGCAGCGCGGGCGTGCGAGACCACAGTATCCTCGCTCAGGGTCGGGCTCGGCTGAGCATCAGACCCTACCGTCGTCGCGATGCTGCCGACGCGCTCCCTATTCTTGATGAACGCCCTGGGTGCAGTGCCGTCCGCAAAGTGCCCCACGACGCGCTTGCTGAACTCCTCGAGGTCGGACGAGCCGTCGCTGCCGCCGACGCTGCGCCGGTCGTTGAAGCTGCCGTAGCTCTCACGCGGGCTCGGGGTCATGGAGTACGCGCTCTGGAAGTCCGTGTCCGAGTCGTCCGTCGTGCCCGTCATCGCCGGGGTAAGCGCAGGCGTCTGCGCGGACGGGGACGTAGGCCGCGTCGCGCTGAGCGACACGCTCGAGGGGATCTTGCGCAACGCCTGCGGATTATGGGGCATCTTCTCCTTTTCGGAGATGTGCTCGTCGGGGATCTCGCCGGGCGCCGTCGGCGTCGTAGCGCCAGAGGTGCTGGTCCGCGGGCTGGCGATGTCGTGCGCGAACTGGGCAACGGCGGGCATCCTGGGGGTCTGATCGGTGCTGGCGCTGTTCTTCCTGCTGCCATGGGTGGTCTCGGCAGTGTCGGGGCGGCGGCTCCCAGTGGACGAGGCAGTTTCGCTCCTCCCTCTCGCGACGGGAGGCCTGCCCACAAGCTTGGTGCCCTTCGGGGGATGCGGGCGCGAAGTCGCAGACTGGCGCATGTCGGAGAGCTCGCTTTCGCTGTCGGGGCTGGAGGACTTCCAGCCGCCGGGATCTGCGTCCGCAGACAAGGCATTCTCTAACTGTGATGTTTATCAGTGAGTGTTGCTCTGCACAAGTGGAAGCTGAGACATGCCTTCTTCTGAATGGCCAACACCTTGCGCGCAATTCTGTCGCTGCGTTCACTGATACCCTCATCGACGGCGTTCATGCCGTCACCCTGCATCTCCATCTGCGTCGCAGAGAAGCGCTTCTTCTTCGAGGGCGACAATGGCTTCTCATCGTCTTCCTCCTCCTCAATGACAGCGTCTTTGGCGAGATCCAACTTCACAGTGGTCTCATCCTGACCGTGGCCATCAAACGAGTCTACCAGCGTCGACTCGGTGCCGTAGGACCGCAGCTGCTTGACCCGCGTTGCCGCATCGCTGGTACCACGAGAGCGGGAAGAGACGCGGCTGGCCGGGCGAGAGTCGTACTCGTCCGAATCGTCCATGCCCATAGCCATGGACGCGAGTGCCTTCTCAATCTGCGCCTCGACTTCGGCGACCATGGCAGATCGCTCGGCCTCCATTGTGTCCATCGTCTCGCGCATGTTCTGGAGCTCGACGAGCGCCTCGTTGTGGGCGTACTCCGTGTCCCGCAGTTCTGAATGGGTAAGAGATCAGCATGGAGCAAAGGCAGGGCAAGAGCAGGGACATACGGCTCTGCAGCTTCGTCTTCTCCGTGGCGACGGACGTGACGAGCCCACTCAGCCTCTTCGTCTCCCTCTGCTCCTTATTGATCTTCGCCCGCAGCTCGTTCGCCTCGATGCTCAGCTTCTCCGCATACGTCTCAAACGTGACGAACTTGTCCCTCCACAGGTCGCTCTCCGTCATCAGGAAGTTGAGGCGCCGCGACAGCCGGCCGATCTTCGTCTCGAGGTCGTCGCGCGCGTCGACGAACGCGGTCGCGCGCTTGCGGATCGAGTGCTGGATGTGCTGCTCCGCGACGGTGAGCTGTGGTGCGCGGCGCACGGAGCCGAGCGAGCTGATGCGCTTGAGGAACGACGGCTTCTTGAAGCGGTCCTGCAGGACCGCGTCGAACGCCTGGATGATGCGCGTTGAGTGCCACCATTCGGGCGCCTTGATGGTGTCGGCGACAGCGGCAGAGGAGGCGCCTCTCTTGGCCTGAATCTTGCAGACAGGTCTGAACCTACCCGCGGGGAAAGCCTCCTTGAACTCGCTGGGCACGGAATGGTCGGGGTGATAGTGAGGCTCGAAGGCAGTCAGCAACCTCTGACGGTACCGTTCGCGTTGCTGTTTGGTAGACACAACCCCGGGAGGAGGGGAGGGACAGCTCAAGTAGTTGATATCACTGATGAAACGATTGCAATCAGAACTTGACATAATCTCTGCATGATTGCTTGAAAACCTCACAGATCACAGATGCAGACCTCCCCAGGTGGTCGGACGGCATAGCGCGCCTCAGTTGCGAGACCGATGATCCAAGGACCGGGGTCATCAATATATATCTTGGCATCGCGGGAGTGGACAGCCTGGAGCGCGATGCCGTTCCAGCCGCGCAGCTCGACGAGGTACTTAATGGTCGATACCGCGATCTGCACAGAACGTATGAGTGCCTGAAAGCTCGAGTGAAGCTGAATGATGACGTACACCAAGCATGGCAGGATGACGCGAAAAAAAAAAGGATGCGTCCTGTCGGTGCCAGAGCGATCTGCAGGAACATATTAGCAATAACCAGCGCTCGGTGGCGACGAAACATACCTCGCAGATGGTGAGGACGTTGTCGATGTTCAGTGCCTTGAACAGCGGCCACATCGTAAAGTTGATATCAACCAGTCCGCGGCCAAAGTCCAGTCCTCCGGGGAAGCGCGCGATCACCTCCATGCTCGTGTCCGGAGCGCTGCTCGAGGGCCCGGCCCCCGCATCCGGCTTGACCGTCGCGGAGGCGTCGAGTTTGATGAGATCGCCCGCACGCGGTGCCGGGTGCGAGAGAATCTTCGAGATCTGCAGCGTGTGTGACTGCACATCCTTCGAGAAACGGGCCCATGACAGTGTCAGGTAGTCTCGCATGAGGTCATAGATGGGGTGGCGAGAGACCAGCGCTGCGAACATGGCATCAATATTTGCGCACGACATAAAGCAAGACTGCACCACTCACTCAGCGCGTAAGGCAGCCAGAAGACTGTATCGCCCGGCAAGAACAAGGTGCTCTCGCCGGGGTTATGCCCGCCGACCGTACTCGCAGCATCAAAGTCACTCTCGCTCATCGCGCCATCGGTCTCCGCGTCCATATCTGTCTCACCATCCGTGACGGCACCGCCAGG
>SFCI01000296.1:0-16249 GCA_004681135.1 Hericium alpestre | reverse complement strand
TNATCGNNGTGNCGTNNNNTNTGANCTTNNTCNTCATGCNTCNTNNCTNNTCTCNNNNCCAGCTGCCCTCCCGAGTTCATATATAAAGTCGNCTCCTNAAANCTTTCTAATNCCCAGACGAATTTATCCGTCTTTCTCTGAACCTCTATCATGTCCACCTTGAAGAACACTTTNGGTGGTGCATCGCGCACCACCAANTCGGATGACCTGCTTCGCGACACCATTGATCCCACCAAGGCGCGCGCGAATTTTCTCTCTTCTGACCATGGCGTCAAGATAGCGGANACCGACAACTGGTGCGTCATCCGTTCNTNATTNATGCTGTATCTNTCATCCCCGTTCAGGCTCAAGGTCGCCGATGCTTCTGGCAATATCGGGCCAGCACTGTTGGAGGACCAACTNGCACGCGAGAAGATTACACGGTTTGATCACGAGCGTATCCCCGAGCGCGTAGTTCATGCGCGGGGCACTGGTGCATTTGGCCATTTCAAAGTCTACGACGACCGCGCCAAGAAGTACACNAATGCCGGAGTGTTGACTGANCCGACCCGCGTCACGCCTGTATTNGTCCGTTTCAGCACTGTGCAGGGTTCGCGCGGGAGTGCAGTANGTGGCGGAAATGATTCNGCTCCTTCAAATTGTTGACTNCNATTTNATAGGACACNGTCCGCGATGTGCGCGGCTTTGCGACNAAGTTCTACACCGAGGAGGGCAACTGGGATATTGTTGGAAACGACATCCCCGTCTTNTTCATCCAAGATGCTATCAAGTTCCCGGACATCATCCANGCGGTTAAGCCTGAGCCTCATAACGAGGTCCCTCAAGGCCAGAGTGCACACAACAATTTCTGGGACTTCGTCGGCTTGCAGCCCGAATGTGCGCGCATCTTCAACTTCGGTTTTGCCTGGAATCTTGNCTGACCTNACTTGCAGCTGCACACATGGTGATGTGGGTCATGTCCGACCGCGGCATCCCTCGCTCGTTCCGCATGATGCAAGGCTTCGGTGTCAACACCTTCACTCTGTACAAGCCCGATGGCGAGCTCTACTTCGTGAAGTTCCACTGGATCCCTGANCTCGGCGTGAACAGTCTTCTCTGGGACGANGCTCTCAAGATTAATGGACANGATCCTGACTTTCATCGCAAGGACCTCTACGAAGCGATCGCGAACGGAGCATATCCGAAGTGGAAGTTCTGCATCCAGACGATCCCGGCNTCCAAGGAACACGACTTCGACTTCGACATCCTTGATGCCACCAAGATCTGGCCGGAGGATCTCGTCCCTCTTGAGGAGATCGGNGAGATGGTTTTGGACCGCGCGCCCGAGGAATTCTTCCCACAGGTCGAGCAGGCTGCTTTCTGCACGGCCCATGTCGTTCCCGGTATTGGATTCAGCGACGACCCATTGCTGCAAGGCCGTAACTTCTCGTACTTCGACACGCAGATCTCCCGTCTTGGAGTGAACTGGCAGCAGGTTCGTTGCTCCACGCCTTGGGGAAGCTGTCGTCCTAATCCATGCCTCGTCTCGCTAGCTGCCCGTTAATCGGCCTGTCTGCCCGGTTCTGAACCATCATCGTGACGGGAAAATGCAGCACCGCATCACTGCCGGCGAAATCAACTACTGGCCAAACCGCAAGGACCAGTTCGCTCCCGTTCCACCTGCCGAAGGCGGCTATGAATCGTATGCCCTCCTCTTCTTGTCATGTGTGCGCCTTCTGAACGGTCCTCCAGATACCCACAGAAAGTTGAGGGCATCAAGCAACGCATGCGCGGTGCGAAGTTCCAGGAGCACTTCAACCAGGCGCAGCTCTTCTACAACTCGCTCGCGCCCCACGAGAAGCAGCACCTCATCGCCGCCATTTCCTTCGAGCTGAGCCACTGCGATGACCCCATCGTTTATGAGAGCTACACGAAACTGCTCAACAACATCGACATCGAGCTCGCGAAGCAGGTCGCGGTGAACGTCAACGGTGTCGTTCCCGACAAGCCCGCGAAGCCGAACCCCGGCAAGACGAGACTACTCTACATGAGGTGAGACTAGCTATGGACATGCTGACTAAGCCTCGGCATCCTCCGAACCTCTACCTCGGCTCCCTAGTCCAGGTGCCCCCCTCGAAAAAAGCGACGTCCGCGTCGCCGGTGAACAACCTAAGAACCTGAAACATGAACCCAACCTAAACCTCGAAGCACTCGACCAAGCTCCTGAAGACGTGGATCACCCTGCCAGTCTAAAGGCAGGGCCTCAGGTTTGACCAAATTCAGAACCGATGGCGAGGATGAGATGACGACTGAGGGACGATCCGCACGAAGACCAGCGGGATGTCGACGTGTGATGATGGGCTCGGAAGAGGGAATGAATGGCCGAGATGATCGTGAAGGTCGAGGGGGCCATGCTTGAGATCGCCGGGCACGCCGCTTCAGGGAATCAAACAGCCGTGCGAAGCCAGATCGAAGAATGGAAAAATCGCGAGGTGGGAGAGAAATGTCATGTGGATGTCATTATGGGACAGTGAAAGGTTGTTATGGGATGTGGAAACATTAGAAATTGTTGTAGACACGTGAAAATGAATAACTTTGGGAGTCGAAGCTGTAGCTGAGTTGGTATCGTGAGTGGACAAAACACGAAGAGAAGAATTATTAGAAACATTGGTAACCATAGCAAGATCGAGCGGGCAGGCGGCCAGCAGTGTTTGCGACGTGCGATCGACGCGTGCGGGCCAATCCACATCATCCGTTTGGACAACGGCGATGGCGCGAGATACACTGCTCACCTCTGCGAGTACCTGCTCATGGCCACCCTTCAGTTCTGACTTCTTTCCTACTTCGAAACCCTCCTGGAAGCCTATGTGCTTCCCCTTCTGCAATCCGGCAGCCTCGCCCCTCGCAATCGCTTTCGCGAGAATCTCGGTGAGGAGACCGGGTTCGATCTCCTGCACGATCCTGGCGCGGGCAGGCACAGAGGAGCATGGCATGTCGGTCTGCATGCTGGTTTGGACACGGGAATGTGGGGAGTGCGAGTCGTCGGGTGGAGACAATGGGATCGCGGTTGGGGGTGAGTCTTCGGCTTGAATGCCTGTGCCGATGTACGAGGTCACACGCATGGGAATGGGGTCGTGGGTCTGGACGTGTACGTTGACACACGGGGTCGTGAATGGAGTGTTGAGCAGAGGTGAGGACACGGGGGCGTCAGCTTGCACGCCAATGTGTATGCACGGGGCTGTGGGGACGATGTCGACGGGGATGGGTGGTGGCGAGCCAGCACACGAAGGGGACGACAGTGGCGGGGCATCGAACTGGACACCAGTGTCGACGTGCGCAGAGGTGGGGACTGTATCAGCAGGCGGGGAGTGCGGAGGGATCGAGACGTTTGCCTGGATGCTCGCATCGACACTGGAGGGTGTACTTACCTCGGTACGTGCGATTTCGAGACCTTCCCGGTATCCATCCCACAGTCCCTGCTCATAACTGTCCTTCCAAGCCTGCTCTCGCTGGTGTACTTCCACCCGTGCCTCCATATGTGCAAACCTCCTCCCTTCCTCTACGCCTTCTTTCCATGCTCATTCTCGATCCGCCTCCAGAGCCTTCAACCTGACCTCTCGCCACACCTCGATTCATGCTAGGCGTTGCGCATCCTCGATAATATTCTCGAGGAGATCCTCGTCGATCTCCTCTGTCGTCATGGTGGGGCAGATGCAGGGTGCAAGCGCGTCAGGTTCGTGGCCAAAATCCTCGGCGCGATAGAATGAGTGCATGGGACATGCGAGGAATACGGTCGGCGGGCCCGCAGTGTCGATAGCGGTCGCGAGATCCACGGCTGCTGCTGCTGCGGGGGCGGATAGCGCGGGGAAGGAGTTCTGCGATGCGGTAAGCGTGTCTGGGTGGTTGCTGACACACGATTGCTGCAGGGAGTTGGCGGAAATGTCGTTCGACGTGCTGGTAGGCGTGGTCAACGCGGCCGGGAAGTCTGACTGCTCGGGGCACGAGTCGAGCGCGCGGGCTGCCGCGGTGGGAGGGCCCCGGCGAGTTTGGTTGGATGCCAGATGGCGGGTCGGAGGACCGCTGGTTGGAAATTGTGTTGGCGTTGAAGAGCCATAAGGATGTGATGTGAGTTTGCTTTCTGGATGTTTGCGGTGGGTGCTGATTGGGCGGTGTAGTGGTAATCGGTTGGCGGCGGCGTTGGAGGCTGTTCCCGAGGAGACGACCTTGCCGTACTTGTCGTTCAGTGTGAGTGACTTGCTGCGTGCTGCTCAAAGTGTATCATTGACATGCGTTGTACATTCCAGTTTCCTCTTTCATTGAAACTCGTGGAGGTTGGTTTCATCGTCTCTGTAACAATTCACCCGTCATTCATAATGGGGTCACCATAGGCACATGCTCGGGCCAAGACGTACGCCTCGAACAAGGACTTCGATAAGGAGATGTCTCGCCTCTTCGAGAAAGCGCGAAGATGGCACGAACCGGGGAGTGATGCTTATGGCCATGTCCTCCTGCTTCAGGCGAGTGCCTACCACCCCTCATTTATGCCACACATTTACATGTTGATGTGCAGCGTCTATATCAAGCCATCGTTTCGCCGAATCCGCCGCCTGGACCCCCGTATGCATCCATGAGTAACTTTGCGTCGCTGCCTGCAGGTCCAGGGACCGCGCGCCCGCTGCACGCCGGCGATTCTGAGCAGCCAGGGGTAACAACGTTCAGGATCTCGACGAAGGACAGGACGTTTGTAGATGAGGTACAGTATAAGGGGTGGAGCATCCGACTTGCGGATTGGGTGCACCTGAGCAACCCGGATGATCCCAGCAAGCCTATCGTCGCGCAGGTGTTCCGGGTTTGGATTTCGGAGGAACCGTAAGCGTATATCTCTTCGCGGTCTCGCCCAGGCCAGCTCATGTGTTTGCAATTCAGGGGGAAGAAGGGCCAACCTGGGTTAACCGTTTGCTGGTATTATCGGCCAGAACAAACTTTCCATCCTGCACATCGACAGTTCTGGGAAAATGAAGCCTTCAAAACCAGTAAGCCTTTGTCTTTCATAGGAAAACCCTGTCCCCTGCTGACTCCGTCATCAGGCCACTTCGCCGACCACCCAGTGGAGGACGTAATTGAGAAGATTGCATGCCAGTTCACTGCGCGCCACATTCGTGGTCGGCCGCGCCCACCTTATTGGTACCTCGGCTGGCCCTTGTACGTGTGCGACTCACGATACAACGACCGGGAACGCATCTTCGTCCGTATCAAGAACTGGAACTCGTGTGTGCCGGAGGAGGTGCGCAAGTCGACGGAGTTCATGCCCATCTACCCGTTCGAGCGCACGGTGTTCCCGCGCCGCTTTGGCAGCCCGTTCCTGAAGGGGAAGGGCGTCAAGGGCCCGGGCGGCATCGGCGAGAGCATCGAGCGGGGCGACGGGGAGCGGATCGAGGGCGGTGGGACGGGGCGGAAGCGGTCGAAGCGGGCGGTAGGTGGGGCGGCGTCTGCGACGGATATCTCGGGGCCGAGCAAGGGGTTGTACGTCGGTGTGCCCGGCGCGAGTGGGACTGGGACGCCGGCGACAGCATCGCCGTATCAAAATCCGTATCCTGCGCAGTACACGGCGCCCCAGCAGCAGCAGCGTCCGCAGAGTGCGCAGCCCCGGCCGCCAGAAGATAGGTCCATTCTCACTGCGGCGGGTGGCCTGGCACATCTTGGAAACAGCGCTGTCATCGAGAAACTGCCCGCAGAAACGGGTATGTGTCATTGTCATTATCTAAACGAGAACGCGGGCTGATATTTTGATGCAGCGAAGCACTTCGATCGCGATCCCGAGACGAACGAGGTACTTTGGTTCGCGTCGCCCCCGATGGACGTGGCGCATGCGCCAGCACCGCGCTACAGCCTCTCGTATCTGCACTGGCTCGCGACGAAGCGGAAGCGGGCGACGCAGCCCCCAGGGGACGATGCGATGGATGTCGATGGGGAGCAGGGCGGAGATGAGGGCGGATCCGTAGCAAAACGTCCACGCGTACAGACAGTCACGGAGGCGCTGGATTCTCTCTTGGCGTCGTTTGCACCGTGAGATGGACGATATCGCGGCTGGATTGATTTTGTATTTGTATTTTACCTTATAAGAGTACAGTTGGATATAAGAGGGTGGCGTGCGTTCCTCCAAGGGTTGTGTTTTGGACTGCGATGGTAAGGAATCGGGTCTTATGGGATGTGGCGATCGGCTTATCCATTGGGAGTTGGATGGGACCTGAAGGTAAGTGTTTCATTGTCCTCGACGAATCTGTTGGAAAAAAATCCGTTATTGACCATCGTTAGCAGCACTTCCATCGACGGTCGTTCGGCCGTGTACGCACGCAGGGAGAGATGCCGCCCTATGGGCGTCTATCTCAGCTTTATCTTCGTTCTCGGAAACAGTCCACAAAGCGTCATGGTATGGTGCGTTGTCGTGGGTTTCGATGTCTGTATATGCAAGTCCATGTTGTCTGCCTGAAGTCTCGCTACACATACGCCATTCTATCGGGGTCTTGTCGCGGTGGTAAATCATCCAACTGTTCGGACGTTTGGCTTCAAGTCGTGCCGCTTTAACCGAACTGGATGAACTGTTCACAGGATATAGGGAGATCGTCCTGTACGGATTGTTGCGTGAGCTTGCACGCATTTCAATCTTTCTGACCAGCTGATGATCCAAGGTGTACGGCAACTCGACGATCGTTCCATGATTCCATCATCAATTTGTCCGGATCGTCATTCTCACATCTTTTTGGACCCCTAATTTTGACGATCTGCAGTCGTCTAGTCAACTTCCTTGTTCATCGACATCTGCAGTACTTGATTGCTGTTGATCTCGTCACTGCTACATTTTTGGACCGTCGGAATTTAAAACTGCGCGGAGCCATGAACACACATTGTGTCTCTTCCGATGACAACACCTATTTTTTTTTGCGTATTTCAGATTCAGGCGTTCTATGTAAGTTCGTCGCCTTGACAGCTATCCTGTCGTCGATCTAGCTTTCTATTGATCGCCCGCACGCTGCCAGTTTTGATTCCGTCTGCAAGGTGGCACTCCCCAATATTTGTCTAATATATGGGAAAGCACTGCTACTGTTATGTGCCTCCAGCTACACGTGGCTATTGTTTCGGGTCGGGCTCATCGAATGGGTTCCACCTTTGACGAACTATCGACTGCGTCGAGGATGGATCCGAGCTGATCCGTGAGGGAATCTCAGGGATCCGGACGATCCTATTGGGGACCGTCCGGATATGGCAGGTTCAGTACTTGTGCTTGGGCTCAATGTTCGACAACGACGCCGACATGCCTGGCTGGCCAGGTAGCGAAAGGTCGCCCAGCTCTGAGATCTGAGGTTTGAGCTCTCTTAATGTCGACCGACATCCAGACTACGGAGGCTTAATGTGATAAATAAATAAATATAACCGCGTGACAGCTGCGGCGTCGTGTTCAAATTGTAATACAATTGGCAGTGCATTCCGGAACCTATAACAAACACACTGCAGACCTCGAGCACAGGTAAGTGCTTCATGAGTCACTGACTGATGGAGTCTTGAATGAGTCTTTGCTGCGGCGTTTCGTACGCTGACGAGTATGAAAACGAATGGATGATACAGCGCCGGCCAAGTTTGGCGAAAAGTTCCTGGAGTGTGCCTGGCTGTAGACGTGATAGGCACAGCGCCAATGTTCTGCTCGTTTACACCGCCGCTGTCTTATACATCCCGCCCCCCGCTTCCATATCACACATCCTACACGTCTCTGTGACAACATTCTATCCTACCCAGCCTATTCACGTTCCTGGCCTCTGCTCCCTACCCGGAGTTTGCATGCACCCACCGATCATTCACTGTACGGCAAATCCGAGTATAGATCGCGGTCTCTGTCTCAACTTGATAGCATGGAGAGCACTGGGGTGCAGGGGGTGGCACCGGATGGGAACTATGACTTTGAGACGAAATGGGTGGTGACCGAGAACGGAGGTGAGCACCATTGCACTATGTTCTGCAAAAATCGGCCTGACCAGTGCTCCTTATCAAACAGTGGTGAGTACCTGTGATATCTTCCAATGTTCGGATGATATGTTTATGTGTGAACATACAGAGTATCGTAGAGAAGGGTGCGGTTTTCGATGATCCCAACATTGATTTAGCATCTACAACTAGCCAAGGTGCGTCTTCGCACCCTTCCCGTTCCGGCATCCAATATTCATTGCGCTGGTCTATCCTCACAGAATGGGAAGATGAATCACCATATCCTGAAGTTCGCGCCGCCGTGTCGAATACAGACGACATGTTTATGCCCGCCGATACCTTTCGCGCATGGACTATTGGAATGCTTTGGGCGATTCTTATCCCCGGGCTCAACCAATTCTTGAGTTTTCGATACCCCGCTATCACCGTCGGCTCTGTGAGTTCCTTTTGAATACCAGTTCACCCATGATCAGGTGCTGAACATCATGTAGCTTGTTGCTCAACTGTTGTCATATCCTCTCGGTTGCACCTGGGCGCGCTTCATGCCATTAATCACCATATTCGGCGTGCCCTTGAACCCAGGTCCCTTCTCTGTGAAAGAACACGTCGTGATTACTGTCATGGCCACTGTGGGCTCGACTTCTGCCTATGCCGTACGTCATACCTCAATCCCCGAGAACACCGAGATGTTTACGCCCTATCGTCCGTTATCGCGCCCTTATCTACCTTGCAGACCGACATATTAGCCGTGCAGCAGCAGTACTATGGGCAACAGTGGTCTTTTGGATTCCAATGGCTGCTCGTCATATCGACGCAGCTTTTCGGGTTCTCCCTTGGAGGTGTCGTCAAGCGATTCCTAGTCTCGCCTCCATCGATGAGTGCGTCATCTTCCCCCTTGAGAAACAGCTGACTTCATTCATTCTGTTCTCCCGCAGTCTGGCCGGCGAATCTTGTCGCATGTGCCCTCTTCAATACCTTGCATTCGCAGCAATACCCTGGCTTCGGGCAGCACGGGATCAGCCGCGAACGGTTTTTCTTGTACGGGTTTTGTGCAGCAAGCGTCTATTGTCCGTGTTATTGCGCCCATTGCTCATTCGCACCTGACCATTGACCTCGGAACAGATATATTTCCAGGCTATCTCTTTACCGCGCTATCGACTTTCTCTTGGGTGAGATGCTTGTTCAATTCCGGTCTTGAGTGTCAGTTTTAATGACGCCTGGACATAGGTTACATGGATTCGGCCCAATGATGGTGGGTCCTTTCGTAGACATGGGTAATCTGATACACTGACAGCGGCTCTCCGGTTCCCGCCTTTCTCCAGTCGTCAGTCTCTCTTCCTTAACAGGTTTTATCTAGCCGCTAAAGCCGCACATATAGAAACTCAACCAGTTATTTGGCTACAACTCTGGTCTCGGCATGTCTATAATTACGTTCGACTGGAACAATATCGCCTACATTGGTAGTCCGTAAGTCCTAATTTTGTCTGCTACAGTGATCACAGCTTACGCCTGTATGCGATATCAGATTAGCTACTCCTTGTAAGCGTGACCGATGCTCGGACGTGAGCTGCTATTAATGACCTTGTAATACTCAGGGTGGGCTGAGGCGAACGTCACAGCTGGATTCGTGATCTTCTTCTGTGGGTCACATTTCGTCCGATATCGAAGATAGACCGGAGCTGATACATTCTGCAGGGGTCTTAACGCCCATTATCTATGTATGTGGCGCTTCCCTCGGGCACTGCACCCGATTCTGACCCTTGGAGCCTAGTATACCAATACGTGGCATTCACAATACACGCCGTGCGTCATCTGAATGCTGTCTTGCTGCCTTATCGCCGAAGCTGACAGCGAATGATGGTCGTCCAGCATGTCTTCGCGGCATCCATTCGACAATACGGGTTCGGCGTACAACATATCTCGAATACTGACGCCGGATTTGACGCTGGATTTGCAAAAATACAAGGAGTACAGCCCGCTGTTCCTCTCGTACGTTGCTTGCTTGGCTGCCTTGCCTCAATTCATGTCTGACCTCCGCTCAATTCATCGGTAGAGCGACGTTTGCCATTGCCTACGGCATGAACTTTGCGAGCATAACGGCGACGCTCGTGCACTCGGTCCTGTACTTCCGCAAGCTAATTTGGACGCAAGCACGGCGGTCCCTCCACGAACAGCCCGACGTGCACGCCCGCTTGATGGCACGATACCCCTCTGGTGCGTTCTGTACCCATCCCTGCGGAAAGGCGCCATATTCTCACGTCTGTCATCCCGTCCCCACAGTGCCTGAGTGGTGGTACATCTGCATCTTTGGTACGTCAGCCCCATTGCTACCGACCCGGGCAGTCTGACGCCCGCGCCGGCAGTGTGCGTGTTTATGATGAGTGCCATCACCGTCGAGGTGTGGCCAACGCAGATGCCCATCTGGGGCCTATTTTTGGCCATTGCGATCGCTGGATTCTATATCGTGCCTCTAGGCATGATCCAGGCGATCACGAACCAGCAAATCGGGCTTAATGTCATCACGGAGCTCGTCGCGGGATACGTGCTGCCTGGCAAGCCGCTCGCGATGATGTTGTTCAAGACGTATGGGTATATCGTGAGTATCGCTGTTGCGGTGGTCGCTTTGTTGGGCGTGGGACTGATGGTTGGTGGGCACGCAGATGATGACGCAGGCGCTGCAGTTTACGTCGGACATGAAACTCGGACACTATATGAAAGTGCCGCCGAGGACAATGTTCTGGTGTCAGGTAAGAGGAGCTTTGTTAGCCAGACGGAGATCAATGCTAATGGCGTGCAGATCATCGCGAGTGTTGTCGCCGGGACGGTCCAACTTGCGGTGCAGACTTGGTATGTTATTCCCCTTCAGCATAGATGTGCGCCTTGGCTGACCGAGAACAGGATGTTTGGCCACATTGATAACGTCTGCGCACCTGATCAGAAAGACCAGTGAGCCTGTGCCGTCCCTGTAATTGTTGCGGCCGTACTGAGGTGTATTCGATAGCTTCGTCTGCGCCAATGTGGAGACATTCTATGTCGCTAGCATTGTTTTCGGTGTGATCGGTCCGCAACGACAGTTCTCGTCTGGACAAGTTTACCAGTGAGTAGAAGCATTTGACCGAAATGAAATGAATTCTGACCAATTTTTTCTCTGCGTTCAGCGGTATGGATGCATTCCAGGCACCGAAGCGATGGCTAAATTTCAGAATGTCTAGGTCTTACATGGTTCTTCCTCGTCGGTTTGATCACACCAATTATATTTTGGCTGATCAACAAGCGCTGGCCGAGCACCTTCTTCCGATATATCAAGTCTGTATTCTTTCTATGGGTCGTGTACATGTCATTGACATCCTGCCCAGTGTCCCTGTTATCCTGTCCGGCACGGATTGGATACCACCAGCGACAGCTGTGAACTACATCCCGTGGGCCATCGTTGGGTTCATCTTCAACTACATCATCCGAAAACGACATTTCGGATGGTGGGCTAAGTACAATTGTACGTTCTTGTCTTTACACCGGAAGCTCTCATGTTCTGACTCCACGTCGCTAGATGTGCTTTCGGCCGCTTTGGATTGTGGTACAGCAATTGGGACGTTATTGGTCTTCTTCTGGTGTGTATTCCCATTCCAGTCCCGAAGCTAGAATCTGACTGCATTATCTTAGCTTGCAGTACCCACAACATGGGGCAATAGGGAAGGACACAATACAGCGCTGGTGGGGGAATACTGTATACAATAATACGGCCGATGCTCTTGGCTCGCCATTGAGGACCGTTACTGAGGACAGAAAGTTCTTCGGGTACGCCTTTCTCCCTCTTGCGCTGTTCGTCCGTCGCTGACTGCCGTGTGCAGGCCGAAAATTTGGTGACGCAGTGCTATCTTGGGTCTGCGTTATGGTGGTTGTACTGATGTTGTACTAATTGTATACTATCTATATTTATAGTAGCTCTCATCTTACGGTACGGGTTTTAGAGGCTCGCATGCTTTACGATCTTCGAATGAACAGTGCTTTGCGTCTGGATGATGTTTTCTTGACTGAATAGATCTGCCCGGTTGTCATTTGCTCCGTAAGGACGAGCTCGTGCCCAGTGGTTTGCTGGTGGCTCTGGTAAGGTGTCAAGCGGGAATTCAAAGCAACACTGTTAGACAGAAATATTCCAGATAAGCACCACGAATCTAGTGCAAAGAATGTGATACAAGGTGCATAGAATGTAATACAAGAACTGCGGCGCGGTGAGGTGTGAATCAGGTTTGCTAAGGGAAATCCGTCACCGAAACTGTATCTGCCACGGATCCTCCACAACGAAAAACTCGACTGTTAGACACTGCCATACAGATGGTAGACTGGGGAAACCATATGCTCAAATCAACTTCCGATGAATACAGACATCGCAACAGCGCTGTTCGTCGATGATAGGCTAGATGCGCGCTCCCTGCAAGACGCTGAGCCCAAACGAACATGTTTTGATAGGGACGATCTACGCCACTGCTGAGTCAATCAGGGAGAAGGACGGACGCAACTCGCTACTCTGAATCAGACACTGCTACTGTCGTCCGACCCATCTTTCGGTCCATCTTCATGTTGTACCACTTGTCTGGTGATCTCGATGGCGAGCGGTGGCACTATATAGTTGCAGTTGGGTTTGAAGATAGTTCGGCTCGCCGCCCTACAGCCGCGTTGTTGCGGGAGATCCAAATGTGTTGCCTGCATATGCGTCGGCCTTTGCGTGTAACGCGTTTGCAAGATGATGAGACAATAGAGTATGCCCTGGATGATTCCGGGAATATTTGAGTCAACAGACCGAAAGAAGAAGCATGAAAGAACACGCACCACAAGAGGGATTGACGAATCTAAAGCGGGCCATTGCCCATTCGACTCGACGATGTACGTCACCAGGTAAGCGACAAGATTTGCCGTGTATAATGCACTGCTTTCGATGGCGATTGTAATGACAGGTAGCAGACAGCCAGTGTAAGCAAGACTCTGGCGTGAGCCTTTCCTCCAGATGATCATGACTATTGCGCCTGATAACAAGGCAATTTGAACTATATAGATGCGCCTGAACATTGACGGGGACGAACGCACCAGTGCAGTAAATGTTCTCTTCTCACACACTGCCAATATGAAACAAGGCAGAAGCCATCGCGCGACATCCCTCTCAAGCCAAAAGTCGGCTAATTTGGTAACAATGACAATACCCAAAGCTGGGGATGACCTCGTCAGTGCGTTACGGATGAAAGGGGCGACATTTGATCGTACAAACTGCGGCGAGAAAGGCCAGGGTAGGTGGGATGGTAACAAGAGGACATTTGTTTGAAACGATAAACAGTCTCCATATCTAGGTTTCCGTCAGCTCCTGCCCAGTATTCGGCGTGTAACCGTTACGCACGTTGACACACATTCCAAGGGCCAGCTGCACAATGAGCACCGTGCATTTCGCAGTAAATAGTCTGTTTGCCAGATTTCCGTAATACATATCGGCGGGAGCGGCAGCGATGAACGCATTGAATGCTCGAATAAAATCTATGACGAGATACTGGCATCGACGTAAGTGGAAACTCAATGGTATACCCAATGAATAGAGAACTTACTGTCGTGGCGCTAAGCATCATGAAAAGTAAAATCAAGAGTAACATCCTCGCAGGCCGTTTACCATCCTTTCGATGCACTACAATTGCTGTTCCAATTGCAAGAACGACGAAGACGCCTGTAGGAAACCATTAAGATAATGGCTATCCAACCTTTCAATACTTACCGTAGAGTATACTCTGCAAGAACAACGCAAGCAACTCTGCCCCGGCCAATGAAATAGACATGCTGTAGCTGAGGATGACTGGGCTCCGTAGAGCTGTATAAAGTAGGCTTGGGTGATATGGGTATCTGGCCTCATGCTCTAATACTCTGGACCATAGAAGAACATCTCGACTGGTGAAGTGCCGAACAGCAGAAGCTGTGCAGTTGCCAAGATGGTTCCGGGTTGACATGATGATCAAGATGGACAGGAAACCAACATATGCGGGAGACTGGCTTGATCATTGAACTATCCTTCAAAAGGCATGTACTCGGCACATGCATCGTTTCCGGTCGTGTGATATTCTGTTCTGAAGACGGATGTAATGATGGGCATGAGAAGGCACACTCGGGGTATCAAGGACAGCCAATAGGCAGACATTTCTGGAGGGTCGAATTTGAGGGTCTGATCAGAACGAGGGGATTGCTCCTGTAACAAGATAATGCCGAACACAGCGCGGTCGTTCAACGACGGCTCACCGTTAGGTATCGATCCCTACAAGATGTCCCGTGTGGACGGAATGCATGACATGCTCTTCAGGGCCACTTGATTAGACCAGAAGGACGCTTTGATCAGACGTTGCTGTTCGCGGCAGAGAGAAACACGGGTACTAGACACAGCAACTTATCGGGAGAAGCCTTACTGTAATGTCCGCGTGTAGAGTGGAAAGGCGCCTTTCAGAGGGCTTGCGTGGGTTCGTAATCACATTGTCGGAACCGACAGCCTGAATCTGTGTCTTTGAGATGAGCTGGTCTGATATGCCGACTTTATGCAGAAGATAGTAGTCGTTCTATAAAATGGGCATACTGTAGTCTCTGGAAAGACACACCGAGTCGGATTGACCGAACACAATGTCATGTTGAAATTGGGCAATCTGAATGAAGGAGATATATCGCATGCCTTTATGCACAATACAATGAGTTGGGGAATCAGCAAAGTGCACGCAGCATGTAAGCTTACAGGGCAAGAAGTTCAAGTAACCAATGCTGCAGTGCAATCATCACCGAGCGCTCGCATGTCGCGAGTGCAATTCCGGCTATCTCCGAAGGGTAGACGGGCAACTGTACAGTTCTCATCAAACAAAGTTACGGTGGCTGGAATTACGTAACTTGACACTGCGAGACGGAGGGTGTGTCAGCGTATCGTCTCCTCCATCGACCACCCCCCTCAAGAACAAGGTTGGGCGCACATATTCTTCTATTTTCTGGGTCCCTCGACTGACTTTCTGCAACAGAAAACCGACGATGGTCAACCTTCGCTCGCAAAAGCGGCTTGCCGCATCCGTCGCCGGCGTCGGCAAGCGCAAAATCTGGTTGGACCCTAACGAGCAGTCTGAGATCGGAAATGCCAACTCGCGCACGCACGTTAAGAAACTCATTAAAGATGGGCGCATTATCATCAAGCCCACCACCGTCCACTCTCGCGCACGCACTCTCGACCTCCTCGCTGCGAAGCGCAAGGGCAGGCACACTGGTGTGGGTAAAAGGAAGGGTACCGCCGATGCGCGTATGCCGGTGAAGGTGTTGTGGATGAGGAGACAGCGGGTCCTCAGGCGGTTGCTCAGGAAGTACAGGGAGGCGGGCAAGATTGACAAGCACCTGTGAGTTTTCTGTCTGCATTTGTTTGGATGGTCCCATCTCAATTGTGATCGATCGTTAGGTACCACTCTCTCTACCAGAAGTCTAAGGGTAACGTTTTCAAGAACAAGCGTGTCCTGATGGAATACATTCACAAGGCCAAGGCCGAGAAGACCCGTACTAAGGTCCTCACCGACCAGATGGAGGCGCGCCGTATCAAGAACAAGGTTTGTTGTCTTCCAATTTTCGTAACTACGTGAGGCTTACCGCGAATTCTAGGCTGCTCGGGAGCGCCGTTCAGCTCGTGTCCTCGAGAAGAGGCAGGCAATCCTGGCTGTCGAGCACGAGGAAGCCAAGGAGTAATCTTGCAGTCTACCATCGTCGTTTGTCCTTGTATCCCCTACCCTATGCTATGCTGCATGCAATCCCCCGCAATGTCACGTCAGGTCTTCATGCTCGCATGTATTTCTCGTCCAGTACATCTATTTCAGTCCTGCCACTTCCTATTCGAGGTATTGCGTGTGTCGATAGTAACAGTACAATGAAATCGACGCAGCACGATTATTGAGTGTCAATGGGTAAGAGTATATACCAAGCTACAGTTGAGCTTGAGCGTCCTTGAGATGACTCTCCATATCGCGTTCGCGGGAGAACTTCTTGAAAGTCACCATTGACCTCGGGCTGCATATGACAATCGCCAACCAGACAGAGTACGTCGCATCAAAAGACGGACAAAATTGTGCGTATAGCAGTTCTCTAATAATGAAGCTACTGTAAGGGGACGAGCTTCTCAACATCTCCGCAGACGACGTGCAGATACGTGGAACGTCGCGCGGGCCAGGTCGACGCATGGCTCCCCGCATCTGATGTCCACAAGCGCGCTTCTTCGCCCGGCGCCTCTCCTTCTGCCACTGTGTCTTCACCCATG
>SFCI01000295.1:0-26020 GCA_004681135.1 Hericium alpestre | reverse complement strand
CCTCGTCCGGCTTGACGCTGCCGCCGTCCTCCTCGTACGCGCGCAGCTTCGTGCCGAGGAAGTCGAAGTAGACCTCGGGCTTCGCCTTGGCCGCGCCCTTGCGGCCGTCGTCCTTGCCGCGCTTCATGTCGCGGAAGGCGTTGAAGCCCTTGCGGTCCATGATGCTGTCGCGCTTCGCGACGGCGGACTTGCCGGTCAGGCCCTTTTCCTTGATTTTCATCTCGACGTAGGCTTCCTTCGTCATGGTCAGCAGCTCCTTGCCCTCCCATGAGGGCTTTGGCTCCGCCTTGAGGAATGCATCGACGGTCTCGAAGTTCGAGAATTCGACGAATACGGAGCCCTGAAGAGTGAAGGGTCAGCTGTGGAGCGCCGCGAGACGCGAAAGCCGAAACTTGCCTTGAACTCTTTTGTGCTGTCGATGCGACGCATGCGCACCGCGTTGATTTTTCCGTATTTGTCGAAGAACCTCTCCAGTTTCTCCTGGAGATCCGGCACCTCCGCCTCGAAGCCTTTCTGTCGGGGTGTCGGTCTCAACTGATTCGACAAGAGAGATAATCACGCACTGCGTATATGCTCCGGTCAAATTGACCCTTGGGCTCCTGCACCTCATGCCGCCTCCGCACGTTCTTCCCCTCCTCGTCCACCTCCAGCTCCTCGCTGGCGCGCAGCGCATCGACCACCCACGGCAGGCCCTTGGATGTAAACTCGCGCATGCGCTTGAAGGACGCGACCGTCGATATCGGCACCCAGTGCTCCGGGTTCGCCGTGTGCAGCGTCCACATGAACCTACAAGCCGAACGCGTGAGCACATTCCAGCATCCACATGCGCGTGCGAGGCTCACTTGTCGAAGGGCAGATTCGAGTCTGCGAAGTAGAACTCCACTGCAAAAATTTCGCACGTCAGCGCGTGTGGGATCGGGGGGTGGGGAACGCACCCTGCCTGACGGATCGGGCTTTCAGCTCGTCCTCGGTGTCCTCTGCGGCCGTCATAACCACATCGGCCGCGGCTTTCTCTGTCGGGGCGTCGCTGTTTTCCGTAGGCGCGGCAGGGTCGACGACTGCGGCTCGGGCGCTTTTTCGACGGCGGCCATGATATAAGCTTGAAGTAATAAAAAGATAAAGGAGAGACGAAGATGAAAGTAAAACAAGAAATTTGAAGAGAGGAGGAGAATCGACTCGACTGCAGCCGGTTATCGAACGCGATTGGCAGAGGCAGCGAGACATAACAGGTATGTCGTTCCCACGCCGGCTGCCGGCTGTGGTTTGACGATTCCTGGTGACCCTCGTTTGTATTCTCTTGCAAGTCTATCACATTATTCTGCAATTATGCAGGGGAAGGTACATCGTTCCTCGAAACGTAGGTACAGCAACTGCAGTCTCAAAACACAGCGCCACAGCGGAATGGACCCCCCGCGACGACACGGACACCTGGGCCTCGCACCATAGTAATGGACCTGCATAGACCTGCATCCAAGATCACCACCTTGTTAATATTATCCTCATGAATGAGATTGTTTCCTCTCCCCGATTCGTTCCAGCCGTTTTACCCGACACGATCAAGCGCGCTGTACCACAAGTATCCAGGTCCGTTGTATGCTCAGTAAGTCGGATCCTGCGTCGTCGGACTTCGATGATCTCAGGTTTCCTATTCGCAGTTCAATGTTCAGCAGATAAGCCCGACGTGCCGTGTCGCACCCACTGTGGGACGCCATCGGATGCCCATGAGAATGGTCTGCCCGATCTTCCCGATATAATCGACCCTCTATCTCCCTCAAGAGAAGCCATCGTGCTTCGAAACATTGAGTTTCTCCAAAATGGCACGTCCACCACTGCACATCGAGGCCCTGTCCGACGGGCGGATTCGTCAGGTGAACGCGGATCAGATGCTTACAATGAATGCCCCCTGTGCCACGCTGTTTGAGGCTGGATCATCGGCACGCGTCCGGAGAACTAGATGATTTTGTGGAAGACGCAAAGGCTTCGATGAAGGCTGCCATAACCCACAGGAGCAGTCCTTTCGGCCAAGAGCAAAAGGCATTTTTTTTTGGTTTGTCGGCCTCCCTATCTGCGTTTTTCCGCGCTCACACGACGGCTCGTGCTGTCCTGCCATTACTCCATCCTATTCAGTTCCAACCGTTGGGTCTGTGCGGCGACAGAGCCACTGCCCTGTTTGGGCGGACCTAGGTCACCTGCCTCCGAGAAACGTGGATTTCCCCTGCTCTTTAGGGTGTTAACAAGTCTTCTGACACGAGAGACGCCTCCATGTAAGTTATGATCTAGGAGACCTGAATTGCGGTCTCTTTGTGCGGTCTCTGGATGTCGTTTCGATGGACCGCCGATCGTTCACCTCGCATTCTTCCCCAGACTCGCATGTTCAAATTTCCACAGCGCCGTCGACACGTCTGCCGAATGATGAGCCCATAGGGAGCAAATGCGAGACGTGCGATTGGCGTGATCTGTCCCTCGTTTGCTGTGCAGTGGTCCAACCCGTTGGGCTAGCCTGACTCGATAGGATTTCCCCGAATACGAGGTCTTCTTCTGCACCACCTTTCAACTCACTTTCATCTTGCAGTTATATGGACGCTCACACGAGTCCTTGGAGCTTAACGGGTTGCGGAGAACATTTCTTTGGAATAGGGCACAAGCCAACTGTTGTACAGCTTGGTCCCTCAAGGCCTCACAACTCACGGTCAACTCAAGCCCGCGCTTGTAGATGTCAGTGTAAATCTCATCTCGCATGTGCGGTCCGCGGGCGTCTGGCCCTTGTTCGATTCTCGAGGCCCCAGGAACGTGGGATGGTGCGAGTCGTCGCCTGTTGTCGCACCATTTGACGCTGTTCTCTAATCCCTCGGCAGACAGATGCACAGGTGAGTAGTGTCTACAATGGTCTTGATGGCACTCAAGGTGATGCCTTTCAGTTGGTCTCTGGCCCGATGATCTATAGGATGGACTCAGTGCCACTGGCGTCTTCCATAGGTGGAGGTACGACGGTCCTAGATTACGGACAGGGTGGCTTCGAATAGCGGCGTATTCCCCGCCGAGAAGATCGGGGCGTTTGATTGGCTTCGCAAATAGAATGTGCATCCTGTATGTGTTCCTTTCATCCAATCGTTCACGAGACAATAATGTCTCATGGTCCAGGAGAGCAATTCGGTTGCGCCGCCGCGTCATTCCGGGCGCTACCTGTGGTGGGCGTGGAAGGCCCATACCAGAGACGTCGTCGCACATGTGTCACTTCCCGGCGTTAATGCTCCCTTGCTGCGCCAAGATGGTGGTCGTCGCGGCTGCGTTCGATAAATAGACGGTCTAGGAGTGGCCTCAAATTATCTCTTGGCCATCCCGATGTCGATCGTGATACACCCTGACCAGCACCTGCAAAGTCATACTCCATCGGATACCCTGATGCCATTTGACTACTTCCCCTCGACACATCCCGTTGACGCTCTACCCCAGTATTCCCATGATGATTATAACATGCATCAGCTGCGGCAAGGATACAGCACACAGGCGGTCCTGGTCTCGAAGGAACCTGGCGATTACTCTCCTATCGGGATCAATGCATCTCAAAATTTCAATCTAGATTCGCCCTCGACGGACGACTTCTGGTATACCGGAGCTACAGGTAAGGAATGTGTTTCTCATTAGTGTCGTTCTGACCCTTTGGTCCAGGCGGTGCGATGCAAATGGTCGAGGACTGTCATCCCTCGAACTCCCCTGCGCAAGTTCATGCGCCGTATCTCCCGTCCCCCGCGTGGTCAAGCCCGTCTTTTGACGCCGCCACGAGTGCAGGATCCTCTCCGTCCTTGTGTGACTCGCCCTCCCCAGCCTTCCCCAGCGCTGTGCCCTTAAACACCGCACAATTAAGTCGGAAGGCGCCAAACCATCTCCGAGGCGCCCATCTTGCTGCCCAGCGCTTGGATCAATCTACCCGAAGTGTATCTGGGCAACTGAGCGCTAGAGGTGCGGAGACGCCTGCCCCTCGACCTGCTGGTGCTTGCTCGAGGTGCAAGCGGCTGAAGGTTTGTCGAGGACCTGTGTCGACCTTTGTGATGTTTCTCAGTACTAGTGATGCTATAGATGAAGTGTATCTTCAACGCGGATGGGCCTGCATGTACCAGATGCAGCGCAGGGAGTCACGACTGTATCGTCGAAGGGAGGAAGCCGAGGACTCCGGGGTAAGTCGCTCTTTGCTTATTCAGTACAAATCGTGGTCTCTGATCCTTCATTCAAAGCGTGCGTGAGCAACTCGTGAGGCAGATCCGTGAGAAGAACCAAGCAATCAACGACTTGCTTTCTCAACTGCACTGCATATCGGAGACGTCGACGCCCCTCTCGATGCTTCCGTCGCGCATGAATCTGAAGGATGGGGAACGCGAAGTCTATGGCCCCATTTTCGACTGGATAGAGAAACGCCAGGGCGGTTCACGGGCAGCTGACAAGGCGTCTGCGGCGTTTGACATATCTGAGCTCGATGACGATATGTCCGATTCCGAGTTGGACGACGAAGACAGCTCGGACGACATGTCAGCCAATGCTCCCGGGTCCGCGAGTAATCAAGATCGCATTCAACCTCATCTGTATTCGCTGCCGGATGCGACTGCACCTCTGGGATTTCTTGCGAAGTGCTCGTTCAACTATGGCCTCGGTTCCGATCACACGAGGCCATCTGTGAAGGGCGAACCGGATGAGGCAGCGTCAGCCTTCTCAGATGTTGGCATTTCGAACGACCTGTATTTCCGACCATGTATGTTTTTACCAGTGCTTTAACTTTCGCTGCTTATACCGTCAATCAGCGCCCTTCGCCGACCTTGACATCCGAAGGATCGCCATAGAGCGAGACATGATGGCGGAGATCCTCGCATCTGGTCTTATCTCGGCGGACGAAGGCAGGATATTGTTTGACGCGTAAGTTTATGACCATACACAATACGTTACTCTTTCGACTGAACCGTGCTTCCCAGTTTCTTCGAAAAGATCAACGTGAGTACTTGTCTTATCTGAGTGCGTGATGCACACTGATTTCTGTTGATGCAGCCATTCCTGTGTTTATTGGATGAAGCCATTCACACCCCGGTGTCCGTATTGAGGAGATGCCCGTTCCTATTCACCGTCGGTCAGTGCTGCATTGAGGATACCTAAGAGTAAATAGCTTGACCGACCCTTTCTTCAACAGTGTGCGCTGTATCTTCGAGGTACTATACCGAGCGGCCCGAAGTCTACAAAATGGCGATGCACTTCGCTAAAGCGTCTGCTGCATCTGCCTTCATTGATGGATGGAAATGCATCGAAATGGTGCAAGCATATCTTATCATGGCAGCCTATGGTGTGCCGACTCGTCGTTGGGAAGAGGATCGGAGCTGGTTCTATACAGGTGTTGCTGTGAGGTAAGCGACTGCGCTATCCACGATTCAGTGCTTTTCCTCATCTCTGTTAGACTGGCCACGGAGCTCGATCTGAACAGGCCTTCTGCATCTCACCCGTCGGATGAGCGGTATGAGCGGGAAATGCTCAATCGATACCGCGCTTGGATGATTTGCTGCATTATCGACGGTAGCATCTGTCTGCAGCTCGGGAAGCCATCGATGACAAGGGAGGACGAGGTATTATCTACTCTGTACATGCGAAAGAATGCTTTTCACATGATTCATCCTGCAGATCATGCAGAATCCGTCTCGATGGTGCTCGGGGTCCAACTTTCAACATCCATTCGATGGAGGATTGCCTGATATCATCGAGCTCCAGCGGATCATGAACCGTTTCATGGAGATCGCGAAACCGCCAGCGCCATGCCCGCTCTCGCGTTCGGTATGTCCATCTTTCACTGATCTCCCCGCGGAATATGGTCTTATGGTGTCCAACAGAGCTTGACTGTACCTGGGATTGTGGATAGCTTCGCAGCCGAATTGTCTGCATCATCAATCAGTAGGCATATCAAAAGTAAATCGAGCTCGCTGGATGGCGGTAAGTTCCAACGTTTGTTATGAATTCGTTATGTCCGACACAATTCTAATTTCAGACATTGCTGATAATTTGCGCACCGGGATGGCTATCTAGTCAGTCGAAATCAGTTCTATTTTGACGCCTGCTAACATTTCGCAGTTTCTTGCAGTACTGTCGTCTTCTTGTCTTTGTCTTTGGTCTGCAGTCCGAGCTCGAGAGCAAACCGTTGGACTTAGCACAAAGTAAATATCTGCCCAAGGTACGTGATATATTTCTTAGTCGTAACCGGCATCATACCTGACCTTGTTTTCAGTGCCTTGAGGCTGCCTCTTCTCTGACCAATGCATGGACACAGCAGCTCGGTGCTACCGGACAGATGAAATATGCCCCCGATTTCTTCTTCATAGCCACTGGTTTTGCAGGCGCGTTCCTGATCAAGGTGAGTAGATATGAAGCATCCAATGCAAATACTCTGACCATAATTCCTCAGCTCCTGCATCCGCGTTTCATGCCCGCAATTGACGAACAACAACGCTTGCATATACTGTCTCTTGTAACGTCTTTGATTCAAGACTTGTCCTCCAGTGGTGTGTCGATAGACGAGCAACATACGCCGCGGCTTTATGCGCGTTTCTTGGGAGGCTTGCTCCACAATATCACAAATTTGTGGACACACTATACTCCTACCGACGACTCCACACGCGGAAGCATCCCCATACCCGGTTCCCATACCCCTTCGTACCAGCAGGAATTACAATCCGATACCTTCGAGCTTTTCACTCAGACGGACGAAGGTTGGCAGCACCTGCGAGCCCATATACCCGGCGGCCACTCACGGCATATGTCCGATATCAGGATAACCCCTCCTTTCGAACAGAAAAATATTGAATTCTCGATGGACGCGACCTTTCATCCCGGATACCCGATGGATGGGTTTGGTCTCCAGTCGTATCACGACGCGGGTCATGGAATAGCTCATTGATACGGACTCACGCAGGCTCCTGTTCCAGTCTATTTGCCTCTACCTTGACATCCCACATTCTATAAATTTCTAAAGCTATTCCGTGTCCTAATGTGCATATCTTACTAGCGAATAGTATCTTACATTCCAGGCCTAATCTGCCGTAGTGATGTTTCTTTGCAGTTCTTGAGACTTGCGCGTGTTTCTCTGCGGTTTTAATGCTTACAAAAAACTGAATGCTCAAATACACCTGTGTCATAAAATTCCCTGCTCCTAGCTACAGCGCGTTGTACTCTTAGTGCTATTCCAGCTGCAACTCTCATCCGGCAAATCTGCGGCTGTCCTGGACAGTCCTGAACTCGAGGAATTGACTTCGGCAATACCCGACAATTCTTTTGGGCGTCCTTCCTTCGCGCGAGGTGCAGAATGCCAAAAACCATGCACTCCGGCTTCCGAAAATAACAGCTCTAATCTCAAACCCATTGAAGACATGGCAAATTGATATCATGACGTGCTTTAGGTCTCACCAGCGGTACGAGTATTCTAATTTGAATAGCTGTCGCTATGGATCCAGTGGATGGAATCGCAAGCTGTTTCAGAGGGCCCATATGTCACGACTGTCTCTGCTGAGCATCCTCTTGGCTATCTCACTCATTTCCCCTTCGCGGCGCCTGGTGCGCTATATACGGTTTGTCCCCGATCCGTGATGCGAGCATCCCAACCAGGGATACAGACGCTTGATCATGCTCATGCTGGAACATCTGGGACAACCGCTCTCAGGCGCTCTGTTGAATCTGACAATCATGCTCGCGAAGCAAGCCTCAGCCACCAGTATGCAAAGTTCGCCCGCCAGGGCTCACCGCAAGCCGCGCCAGGTGGACAAGACGCTCCAGGTGCAAAGGAACCGTCCCCGCCAGCGCCGCCCACTCCCTTGGCTAGGAATNCCCAACCATCCGCGTCATCGTCTGGGGCCGACTTTTCCACTGCACAATCTTGGTCAGAACCTGTTTTCACCAGATCTCAGGTGCGTTCGAGATGCCATTATATTGAATCATATCTCAGTACCATTATTAGAGCGTAAGTGTGTTTATCGGCACGATCGAAGTATTATGTCCTGAACACCATATAATTAGGAATTTTCAATATCCTCGCCGACGATGGCTACTATGCCAGCCTATCCAACGTCCTCTTTTCCATCCCCGACTGCTATTCTCTCCACATCAATCACTCCTCCCCTACAGCCGAGTACGGCCTCTCCATCATCCTCCGCAACATCTAGTGCATATAATTCGCCTCCTTCACCTTCGCCTTCGGCATCGGCACCAGCTTCGGAAGCCTCAACCACGGCTCTCGTAAACGGATCGTCTTCTAACCACCGCATCGGCTTCTATATAGGTGTCATTGCGGGTGGTGTTGCCGCCATCAGCTTTCTTGCATTCGTTATCGTGTATAAGCTTCGTCTGCGGAGTCGCAGCCGGTCGAGATCTCTGGTGTTCCCATGGACAGATCTGAGCGATGCAGGTCGCAGCAATGGAGAGCGTCCTCCGAAGCGGACGTGTTCCAGATGGTGGCACCGGTTCAAGAAGCACGAGATTCCAGAGCCATTTGAGAGCTGTTCGGAACCGCGACCCCCTTCGTTTATGACCTCGACCTCGGACCCTTTCACAGATCCCTTGTCTGCCTCCCTATCGACGGTCTCGTCGGACAGGAGTCGTTCCGTTCGTCCGGCTATTCGGACACTCCCAACTGCTCTCCAGATATCAGGGTCCAGCATACCCGCGATCACTCAGGATCTTGGAGACTTGCAGGTGGCGAACCTACTGTCTGGCGACATCTATTCCTCGTCGGGAGAAACCAGCAGAACATCGTCCGCACTTGGAACGAACTCGGACGTCGGGACTCCTCGAGAACTTGACTCCGAGATCAAGCCGCGATATCTGGGCCTGGAGGACGGGGGTTTGTCAGTACCTTGGGCTGCCTCTTCTGCAGTATTGACGGGACGCGGCAGGACGAGGATCGGAATCAGTGACAGGGCAGAGAGCGATGGTACTATGCGAACGCTATCTTCGCTACCTTATCCTAGACCGCGCGTCGCAAGTTCACATGCACGCAATCCACCCAGGGAAACGTGGACCGGTGCCGTCAAATCAAGCATCGCGGACGCGCTCAACATCTTCTCCGCCTATGGTCCCTCGCAAGGATCAGCCTCCGAGTCAGTGGATAATCCCCATGGTGTCTATGTCTCGCGATCGACGGGACTGGCGCTCTTCCGAGAGAACACCACGGCTACTCAATCGTCAAAGGCATGGACGCTAGAGGAGACTGGCGATGGCGCAGGCGTCGTCCACATACGTGGTTCCAGCTCCCGCGCTTCCAGGCCATCTGAGAGACTGATATCACCGTTTTCAAACGAGGCTGCCCTGGATGACGCCAGATCGGAGTACTCGAGGTACCCATGCTCGACATCTGGAAGCGGACGACCGCTTCCGCGTCCGCCAGCTATGTACGCTGCAGACCGGTATACACGCGTTCCAGGAAAGTCGACGAGGTCGAGCAAGACAAGCAGTACGCAGCATTCCAAACCGCCGACGATCCGGAGATACTCGTCGTCTGCCAAGTCAGCGACGTCAGTCGGCTCGGACATAACCCGGACATCCAATGCAGCATCCACGCGTGTTGGAAGACTGAGCGTGAAAGAGAAGGCTGCACGGCGAGCTTTGCGGGAGCGCCGAAAGAGGTCCCTGTGTGTGAGCAAAGCGAGGATGGATCGGCTGAGGGAAAAGAGCGAGCATGTCTTGCAGTCGAGAACCACTGCACATTCGCATGTTTCATGAAGTACACTTATGAGCCCTAGAGCCGTACTTTTCTTTACACAATTCGCTTGATATGATGATAGTCACGATAGCGCCCAAGCTAGAATAATTCAGACAATCGTCGCCCACTCTTTTTCTGGCATCAAACCCCAGTTCTCGAGCCACTGCTCAAATAGCCCTGCGATCTTCTGATGACCGGCCACGGTTGGGTGCAGATTGCTTCAAGAGAACAAAAAATGAGATAATGTGAAGAAGAAGACCACAAAGTTTAGGGACGTACTCAGAAAAAACGTCCTGCAGCGTTACCCAGCCTGTCGTATTGACCAGAAAGACGTTCCGATCGCCGGTAGCATGACTGTGCTAAGCTGTGAGAGTGTGTCGCCAGTAGCTAAATAATACTTACAGTTGGTTGACTATTTCGGTATAGCGACCCTCGTAGTACTGGCTGATGGATCCATCGGGTTGGGGCCATCCCCACTGTACCTCCAGTCAGCTCAAGAACTGACAATTCGTTCGCTTGGCTCACAGGTGTGAACACAAAGATGGGCTGGCCTCTGTGGATTGTGCGCAGACGAGAGACAAACTTCAAATACGTCTATAGCAACCAAGTCAGTCCTGAAGCGACCCTACGTGTGTCAATACTCATAAAGGCATACTCACATCGACAAACGCGTCCCCAGTGACGTTCTGTGCGGAATCGTTCGCACCAATATGGATTACCACGTGAGTAGGGGCGGGGTGGTCTCGACGAAAGTCCCAAGGGGTCGTGAAATTATGGTCCGTCGTATCGTAATAGCCCGTGTCCTCAGTCTGTTGAACTCACCATTTCGTAATCAGCAACGAGAGCTGCATGAAATAAGTTTCTTACCCTGAAAAATTGGAAGGACACTCCATGCACGTTTCCATACGATACGATGTCCTGTAGATTTATCGATGCTAAGCAATGTAAGACAATCCAACATAATCAAGAAACAAAAATATCTGACTGTTAAAGCAGCTCCCGGCTGCGCATTCACGGTATGTTCTGCCTTGAAGTACTCTCCGGCAAGAAACGGCCAGGCTTGGTCCACACCTTGGGGCAGATACTGGCCCTGTAAATGCCTTGCATCAGCGACTCATTAAAGTTGGTCGAACAAGGATCGGGTATACCGCAGACAGCGAGTCGCCAATGAATTGGAAGGCAAGCTTTGACGGTTCGTAAGGAAGAAGTCTTGCGCCCTGCGTCAACGATCAGCCCGAGCTAGCCATGCCGAAGACCTAGCATACAGCATTGAGATTAATTGTTTCAAGGTTGACACGGTTGTTCTGCCATCCCTCCGAGTTAATCCTTACAACGTGGCGTGCAGACTCCGTATTTCCCTGGACTCTGAGAGGGATGCTGTTGGCGCCGCTCGAGACATTGACTGTGTCGAACGGCCCGTAATCGATGGAAACACCTATGGGAGCCGAAGGAGAAGTCGTGTGGGGCCCAAGGGTCAGATCAAGCGTAGATAGACCCTCAACATGTAATTTGAATCCGGTGCTCGCCCTGAGCGATGGTGCACGATGTAAAATTATATCTCCCTGTAATACGAAGCAACAAACACGTACCACCAAGTCCCGGGAGACCTGTCCCACCGGCCATGGAAGAATATCGAAGGGTCATTGTTGTGAATCACAATCGGCTTCAGCGAGGATGCTGCTACTGGTGTCGCTCGGGCCAACTTGGAGAAACATGCCAGCGCAACGGCAGAAACTAGGAGATACAAGTGCATATGTATGGCAGGCGCCGAGTTGAACCGACACGGCCTCTCAGATGGGAGTTCTGGTTATTTGAATCATGCAGGCTACGTTATTCTTGTCGGCATGTCGTGCGTTGTCGTGCGCGTGATGGAATCCGCCTGACCTAACTTGTGGTCGGGGTGGCGGGAGCGGGCCCGCTCTCTGACGAAGTTCAGTCCGATGATATGCCGGGAGAAGCCTCAGAATAGCCGCTAGTTAGTATGTGTCCATAAGGACGAGGTCATACTCACCTTAGTGTATGACCAGAATCATCCATATTAGCCCATGAATGGAGGTAGGCGGATTGCCTGGGTCTAACATGTGTTAGGATCCCAACCTAGTCTCGCTTGTCTTCTTGACGCGACAGTAGCAACCATCGGTTTTCATGACACCTTCAGTGGATAAATGGTTATTCCAATGCATCTTGCAGGGTCCATGGGCCCGGTAAGTGAGCCCATGTACTGGCCGGCAAAAGATGCGAGTAATGAAGGTCGGAGAATAGTTGATGCATCGAATGAAAGTCTAGGGTCATTCGTCAGTGCGTGAGGGGGCTGAACCATTGTGATACATGCAGTATAGCCACGAAAATTTCTCCAGGATCTGGGTACGTTAGACATTGTCATATAATACGACAACTTACCTATCAATGGTCTTCTACTCCCCGACGGAAAGGTCGTAAGGTAAATCCTTGTCACAAGCCTAGACCATCTCCTACACGGTGTTTCCGTTGCTTGAAGTCGACCGGGGCTTTAGAAATATGCAATAGGACCTACGCATCATATTCACAAACTGTAGACCTGCATCGCGTTGTCCCGGAGGTGGGACCCAGTTTGGTTGGGAAGCGATGACCTGTTCGATTCTTCGATATTCCCCCCGTTCGCCATTTCGTCCCTTACATAGCTCAATAGCACATTTCACTGTTAGATGGATGATGCAAGGATAAGAAACCAAATACAGTCCACGTACTCCTACGCAGATAAGATCCAGTCGGGCTTGTCCTTGCCTCTGATATTCGTCCACATATCAGTTGTTCCTTATTTCGATTTTCTCGAAATCCCGCTGCAGCTTCAACAGAAAAGGAAGCATAGTCTTTTCCGATTTCGTTTTCGCAATCCGGAGGAAACTGAGTAAGTCGCTGTCCACAGCCAGCTCATGATGCTACTCAAAGTCAACCAGCAAGTGCAGACCGTCGACTAGCAAGACGACTTTCGTGCGAACCCTCTGCCACCGAGACTCCGGAGAGACCGACGACGCCGTGACGCGTGACGGCTGCGCCGTCCAATGAAACCTCATACCAGCGCTTCCTCCGAGCCGCGTTCTTTCACTGCAATCATCGACATCCTTAAATACTTACGGTCGAGTGGACCTTGAAACCTCGGTATGCAAGCTGACGGCCGTCTTCTGTTATGAGGGGATCAACGGGGAGTACTTGGATAGCCGATTTCGGCACGTTAGAGCGCTGGATCCGACGATGACCTTCCAAGTTCCTACGAAACACGGCGGAGCCAAGAGGCTTTCCAGCGGTTTCCTCGCAACTATGACCGCAAAAGCCTCCCCCATCCTCACTCTACACATGAGATCCACCTTCAGCTTTGAAGGATTGGTATCAACTCGATCCCTGCTAGCTATATCTTTGTCTGAGATTCTTCGGCATTGTCTCTTTCCGTTAAAATGGCTCCGTTTTATAGGATATGCGGTCTGCGGCATTCAGGGACATTTGAAAACGATGAAGGAAGAGACGGTGGATTACGGCCAGACGAAGAATCTCCTTGATCATTATCTATTCATTCCTGTGAGCACAGGTGAAGCTCAATGTTATCTCTCTCTTGGCCATGAAGTCCGACTAATTTTGTAAATAGATACATACCTAACCTTCGTGGACCCCAATGGCATCGCCAGTTCCATCACGCAGTCCAGTCAAATTTGCGACCAGCGATTCATCCAGAAAGTCCAGGATCCTGACGGCCATAGATGCCTTTTCTCTCAAGCCAGCAAGAATGTTTGCGAGGTTACGCATATCGTGCCTTATTCGAAGGGAGATCTGGTTTGTTCTGGCCCTGCGACTCGCCATAGGTGTAGCACCTGTGAACAGGATGCTCACATATTTTGATACGCAGTACATCGAGACACTGATGAGGCGCCGCATGCAAGCTGCTGCAGCTGCAGGCTTAACGACTGCGAGTCTTATCACTGACATCGACGACCCACGCAATGCTCTCAATATCAACGCGAATATTCACAATACTCTTTTCCGTGTTCCCGTGCCTAATAGAGACTCCGTTGCCATTCTAGTCGTAAGTCAGACTGTTCTGTCGGACGTTGTGGTCTAACAATAAGGATTTGCATCTCAGACTCCAAATTTTGCGATGGAAACCACAGACATACCGCCCTCTCCTCTCGGTCTACCTAGCTCTCCACCGCATGAGGAGAAAATTTACAGGATGACGTTGCAGTACTTGCGTGTGTCGAGTGATTTAACAATGTTTTTCTATCCTCAGACGACTGGTTAGGTGTTCAGCTGGCCGCATCTAATTTTGTCTCTGATATCCACAATGTCACTGGCATCAAGCCCCGGCTCTCAAACGTCACTTCCGCCTCTTCCGACTTGAAGACATCCGCCCCTCCGGTGATTGTCGGTACTTTGGGAAAGTCTTCTTTGATTGCGCAGGTTCTGAACCATACGCGGTTGGATATGTCGGCCATCGAGGGAAAATGGGAGGTGTTTGTGTCGCAGGTTGTCAAGAAACCTCTCCCGGGAGTGGACACGGCGGACGTGATCATTGGTTCTGACAAGCGCGGCACGATTTTCGCCTTGTACGACCATTCAGAACAGTTTGGTGAGTTGTTAATGCTCATGCCTCAACACGAAGGAAGCCAATGCTCACATGGATTCGTCGTCAGGCGTATCTCCTTGGTACTGGTAAGCTCGTCGTTCGCGTTATGACCGCCTCTTATTGACAAAGATCCACGAAGGTGGGCAGATGTACCAGTGACGAAGCATTCAAACCTCTTCGTTGCTCCTTCGGGATGCTCGCATGGCGAACCGACGGTCAAGTATCGTGGCCTCTTTTTGAACGAAGAGCAACCTGCGTTGACTAACTGGGCCATGGAGAAATTCACAAACGGGACTGGAGCACCTCTAACCGGTTCCCCGTTTAGCCATATCTTCTACACCAAGTTGTGAGCATGGCAAAAATGTTGTTTCTCTACGCCCATGTCTCACTGCTCACTAATTGACTAGGTTTGACTTGCTCCTCCGGATGAAGGCCAATTACTTGTGGCCTGGTACGTGGTCTTACATGTTCCCGTCCGTCACTTCTAACTAATGGTCGGGTTGTAGCTCAATGGGCTAGGTTGCAAATCCTCGCACTCTCGTTGTCGTGTCGTGCAGAAGACTCATACGCATAGCGCCTTTAACGTGGACGACCCTCTCAATCAATTCCTGGCGGACTACTATGGCATCGTGATGGGTACAAGGTACAGTGTTACGCGCCGAGGCCGACAATATCCCGCTAATCCCCGTCTACGTCCGCCAGCCACGAGGAACCCATGATGCAGAGTATTCCCGTCGAGTGGAATTTGTTCGGAACTGGCCCTTGGGATTACACTACGAACAACCAGACAATCGACCAGTTTTGGATCGGTGGCGCGGAGCGAGCGAAGCCCTTCGAGTCCCTGTACACCATCGGTATGCGGGGAAACGGGGATTGTAAGTTTGCGCAGCCAGACAGCGTCGTAGAGGCTAATCGCCGGCATTGTCAGTACTGATCTCGGCTGCAAGCGCCATCCAGACCTTGGAGGATATTGTGGCCGATCAAAGAGGGATACTCCAGAACGTGTTCAACATCACGGACGTGACCTTTTCCCCTCAGATGTGGTGCCTATGTACGATTTTCGGCACCTTTGTAGGAGCAAAGCTAATTCCCGCGTGCAGATCAAGAAGTTAAGGGCTACTATGATGAGGGTCTCCGAGTTCCCGATGATGTCACCCTTCTCTGGACAGACGACAAGTATGCGTCCTCATCTTTGCAACATTTTTTTTGACTTATCCCTTGTCTCCTCAGCTGGGGAAACTTGCGTCGATATCCTTTACCCTTAGAGCGTAATCGCACTGGTGGTGCCGGGGTTTACTACCATGTCAGTAGTTCAGGTTTTGTTTAACTGACTCTTACTGACGTTGTCCCTGGCCAGTATGACCTTTTTTTTTTTTTGAATCCATATTGCTATTCGACGCTGATGCGTCATGCAGCATTACATCCGTGTGACCCCCAAAACCTAAGCTACCGCCTGCCCGTTAATAAACATTGAGTGGCCCAGGAGTTGAGGGTCGTAATCTTGTTGTAAGCTGTTGGCCAGTATGACCTAGTATGTATACGACAGCCCCTACACGGCCAGCTCTAATTGATTTATATAGGTCGGCGACCCCCGCGACTACGAATGGATTACGGTTCGCAGCCACCCTGCCTATCATACATCTCATTCTAATTTTATGGGCAGACCACGCAAATCTCGAAGGTCGGTTTGTGACACCCTTACTTGAGCTCAACTTTCCAATAATCTTTAGGTCTATGAACAAATGTCCTTGGCGTCGATCGGGATGCTACACGGATCTGGATTTTGAGTGTCGGAGATCTGAAGCCCTACGAGATGTCCATCGAATTCTTCCTGACTCTCGGATACGACGCGTCCCGCTGATCGACGACGAACACCACGAGTTTTATCACGAGCTGGGCAACGCGGGAGTTCGATCTGTCTACGGAGGACGCGAGCGAGGTGGCCAGCGTTGTCGTGAACGCGACGCGGTACCTTTCCCGGCGGAAGCCTGAGTTCTTGAACTCGACCACATCCAGCCTCACGAACTACGGAGAGTGGGTTGGGTCTCGTTTAATGGAAAATGTGTTTACTAGTCAAGTGTTCTAGGGCTGATAACATGCTCGATGCATGGAACTCGGTTAATGAGTCTGCGAGTCGTATCTACAACAGCCTTTCCTCGGACAAAAAGGCTGCATTCTTCCAGCTCGTCTACCACCCCGTCCAAGCAGGATATACGGTGACGAATCTGTGGATCTCGGCTGGCATCAACAACATGCCGCCCAACAGGCTCGACAGAGGAGCTCTTTGAGCAGGACTATGACTTGGAGCACGAATATCACACGATACTCGGAGGTAGATCTTCGTTACGTCCTTGTCGCCGTTCCCGTTGATTGACGCCTTCTTCAGGAAAATGGGACCAGTAAGCGGCTTGCTTATGACTGATGTACTCGGTGACTAACTCATGTTTTGCAGCATGATGGACCAGACGCATGTTATGTACTATTATTGGCAGCAGCCTATGACGAACACCTGTCTGTTTCCAAGCCACGTCCACTCACCAACGGAATAGAATGCCACCGGTATCGCGGGTAGCCTCGAGAAAACAAGCCCTCGCGGGCGTGATGCGAATCACCCCTGAAGGCACCCTGGGAACATGGTGCGCCGAGTTACTTCGCGCTCAGCTAAAACCGCGGTTTTTATACCATACACAGGCCGTGCGACAACCAATATCAGTGCTCCCTTGGATACAACTGCGGAAACCCGTCGCTGACGCTGGACCCCTTCGTTCCCGCGGGCAATCGCTTCGTCGACGTCAGCGCCGGGGGGGTTGCTCTGTTCACGTTCACGGCGACACCGAACGCATCCTGGGTGAAGGTGACGCCTGCGCACGGGTCGATCTCGCCGTCGAACCCAGAGCAGCGGTGTTGCTCAGCGTAGACTGGGATCAAGTAGAGGAGTCGCAGACGGCCGTTATCGTTTTCGATGCGACGGCCGAGGGGCGAACCACACGACTGTGCCGAGCGGATTCAAAGGTATCGTTTTCTTTCTGTTCTTTGTGCTTCACAGCTCAAAACAAGACCCAGGGTTTGTCGAGGGCGACGGCATCGTTTCGATTGAGGCCGGCCACGCTTCGAGGAACACGAGCGTCGGCCAAGCAGCATGGCAGGAGATCCTCGACTACGGCCGGACCCTGTCTGGCGTGACGCCTTGGCCGCGCTGTGGCAACAACGAGGCAAACTACACCGCCGACAGCGGGCCCAGCATGTCAGTCTCTCCGCCCTGCGCGCATCGCACGGACACTGACACGCTTTCGCAGCGAGTACGACTTCTACACGTTCAACCCGATCGCACAGGCGGGCAACGTGCTCGTCTCGCCGTCGCTGAACGGTGCTGTCTCGTCGCGGATAGGAGGAACGAATAACATATGCCCGCTATCCAAGGTGTTCAACAAGACAGAATCAACGACAAGACCGGCATGTGTANGGTCGATCTTGATGGGTCCTAGGTCAAAGGATTCGGAGCTCGTCGCACCCTCGGTGAATGTCCGGAGGAGATCGACGAGGTCTTCTTCCGCCTGTATCAGGCGCTTGGTCACCTCTGTCATCGGCTCAGCTGCATCTATATCCGTGGTTCCATGAAGAAATTTGAAGAATTGAAGACGGAACTGGTGACGATAGACAGGGATTTGGTTATCGGCATAGGTTTGAGTTGAAGCTTGAGGGATTGTCGAAACAGTCTTCCTTCGCTTTGCCGAAAGCATATTGGACGACGACGAAAGGGTGCGCTTGCCGTTGCTGTTGTTCGTCGACGAAATTCCTACATCTTCAGACGTCGCAATCTTTTGAAGAACTTCATAGAGAGCGTGGCAAGACAGAGGCAACTCTCGCGAGTTATAGAATGTGTTGCTGTAGTAATACTCTGATGTTGTATTAGAAACTGGTATCTCCGTTCTATATGAAAGCTGAAGTGGCGACGTTTCTATGCGCATGGTGAGCCAAACAGCGCCCTTTGGCCAGACGAAGTGCAGGTGGAAGCTGAGGGACGAGAGCAAGTCGCGATCATCGTAAGCGCCCTCCTCGCGACGCGACCGTGACAAAGGTTCCCACACCATTTGTCAGCAGAGCTCGGCACTTTATTTTCTTCGTTTTTTCCATCTTTTGTCCACTCCGTCCATTTGGACGCCAGTTTTCTTCATGTCTCGTCTCATAATCAAAAACTTGCCTGCCTATATCACACCCGCGCGCCTCAAGGACCACTTTACGCAGGCGAAAGCCCCCGAAGGCACCATCACAGACATCAAAGTCGCGCTGAAGCAGGACGGCACGGCCAGGCGGTTTGGCTTCGTCGGATACAAGACGGACGCCGAGGCGGCGAGGGCGAGGGACTGGTTCGATAAGACGTTCATTGACAGTTCACGGGTGAGGGTTGAAGTTATCGACGTGAGTCGTCTTTGGTTTCTTACGGAAATTTTCTTGCAGTTGACGCGACGCGACTCGCCATAGGGTGCCAAGGATGCGCCAGCTCCTCGACCAAATAAACGTCCGCGGCTAGACCCATCCCCTGCCGACGGTGAGGCCGGGCCTTCGACGTCGACGCCGGCCGCGGGGAAAGACGAGTCCAAGTCGAAAACCGGGAAGAAGGATGCTCAATTTGATGAGTTCATGAAGGTCATGCACCCTTCAGCGCGAAAAGGGCCATCCTGGGCAGACGAGCCTGTTCCATCGCCAGCCGAGAAGATCAAGTCGAAAAAAGGCAAGGCGAAGGACGAACAAGCTCCCATCGATGACGACGAGAAGCAGGAGGGTTTGTCCGACTTGGAATGGATGCGGAGACGGATGAAGCAGGGCGTCGAGGACGCCGCAGAGTCCGATGGCAAGCTCTTTCAGCAGTCGGATGACGAGGATGGTAAGGACGGAGATGCTGAGGACAATGCGATGGAGTACCCACAGAAGGAAGAGGAGAAAGACCCGACGAAGGAGACCATTCTTCAAACCGCGCGCCTTTTCGTCCGCAATTTGGCATTCACTTGCACGGACGAAGAGTTGAAGGACTTATTCCAGCCCTTCGGCCAGATATCACAGGTGAGTGTCTCATTCGGTCTATCTCATTTAGGTTTCATGCGTCGTCCTTCGTGATGATAAAAGCATAGGGACAGCAGACTCCTCTGGAGCATGTTGATTTTCTTGCGGAATTAGATAGTTTTTCTGATATCGTCGCATGATCTTGTGTTTTCATTGACGAAACATGCTAACGTTATTCCCCTAGGTGTGTATTCCGCGCTTCCCTCTGCCGCTCGTCCAGTAGTCTCATCGTCTTCACAATTCCTTTCGCGCACCGCGTTATTAGGTGAGTACACGAACCGATTATTTCCGCGGATGAGAAACTTGCATAGGGACATCAGATCCTTCGGGAATGGTGATTATGCTTGGGAAATTTCCAATAGTAGATCCTGATTTTATATTTTTCTGCGTGTTGCCGTTTTGAAGCACGTTTTAACGCTGCATTGCCAGGTCCATATACCCTTAGATGTCGTCATTAAGCAGCCGAAGGGTGTCGCGTACGTTACCTTCGCCCAGCCTACCGCTGCCGTAGCGGCATACGAGGCTTTGGACAAGAAATCTTTTCAGGGCCGCTTAATCCATATTCTGGGCGCGGTAGATAGGAGGGGCAATGTAGCTGTGGAGGAAGGCGAGGGTAAGAAGAAAAGCTTGAAGGATGAACGCACCGATAAGCGTAAGTCGACGGCTGGAAAGGAGTTTAATTGGAGCATGCTCTACATGAACGTAAGCGATGCCGATCATAAATTTAATCATCCTATACTCATTTGATATCATTCAGAGCGATGCCGTTCTCTCATCAGTCGCAGATCGCATGAACGTCTCCAAAGCCGACATCCTCGACCCCGAATCATCGAACGCCGCCGTGAAGCTTGCCCTCGCCGAAACGCATGTCATCCAAGAGACCAAGACCTACCTTGAGGCGCAGGGCGTCGTCCTCTCGTCATTCTGCTCCCGTGCGCGCTCAGACACCACCATCCTCGTCAAGAACATCCCCTACGGCACGACCGCCGAGCAGATCCGCGAGCTCAACGACGATCTGCATGTCGTGCGCGGCGACTTGGACCGCGAGCGGAGCATCGTTGGCGAGCTCAAGTCGACGATTGCGCAGCAGAGCACAACGCAGTTGACGCTCAGCACGCAGAACCAGGCGCTGATGACCCAGCTGAACACCCTGCAGTCGTCGTTTGATTATTCTGCAGAGACCGTCTCAACGTTGCGTCTGGATCTCGAGAAGGCCAAAAGCCGTGCGGTGGAGCTTGAGCAAGAGGCACGAGAGGCAGAGATGGTTCGGAGGAAGTTGCACAATCTGGTGCAGGAATTGAAGGGCAACATTCGAGTGTTCGCCCGTGTGCGACCGATTCTACCATCAGATATTCCGTCCAGAGCTCTCATCAAGTCAAGCGGTTCTGGGGGAAGAAGCCCGACACCTGAGGACCTGGAGAAGGCTCGTGCGGATGCCTTGGCAGAAATGGCTTACCCCGACAAGCGAGACCATCGGGAGATCGTACTTAACTCGTCGAGCGAAAGTGCCACTGGTCAAGAGAGGAAGGAGACCTACAACTTCAACTTTGACAGGGTATTTCCCGTGCCCATTGACTATCTGACTTTGTTGCTGAACATGTTGAATCCGAAAGGTATTCGAGCCTCACAGCACGCAAGGAGAAGTCTTTGAGGAGATCTCGCAATTGGCGCAAAGCTGCACCGACGGATACAATGTCTGTATATTCGCATACGGCCAGACTGGCTCTGGCAAATCCTTCACGATGGAGGGCGGCTCGGTATGCTCTTGACGTTTCCGGACATAATCACGAAGTTCATGTGGTTTTCTCTGCAGACCGAGGCTACAGCGGGTATGATCCCACGAGCAGTTGAGCAGGTATTCCGGGTTTCCGAAGAGCTTAAGAGCAAGGGCTGGGAATACACCATGGAAGGCCAGTTCCTCGAAATCGTAAGCAGCCCCTCGTCTTCCCAAGCATGATCCCGCTGACTTGCCTCGAAAAGTATAATGAAACCATTAACGACCTCCTCGGCAAGGGCGAATTCGACAAGAAGAAACACGAAATCAAACATGACAAGAACGGCAGCACGCACGTTACGGACATCGTCGTGCAGCCCTGCGCTCGCCGACACAGTCCGTGCGCTGCTCGCGGTTGCGCAGTCGCGCAGGACCGTGGCNGCGACGCTCATGAACGAGCGCTCCTCGCGCTCGCACTCCGTCTTCACGCTGCGCATCCGCGGGCAGAACAAGCTCACAGGTGAGAGCTGTGAGGGCTCGCTGAATCTCGTGGACCTGGCTGGGAGCGAGCGGCTGAAGGAGAGCGGGGCGGGGAACGACAAGGACAGGCTGCGGGAGACGCAGAGCATCAATAAGAGCCTGAGCGCGCTTGGGGATGTCATTGCTGCTCTCGGGGAGAAAGGGGAGAAAGGAGACAAGCACATTCCTTATCGCAATTCGAAGGCAGGTCTTGCCTCCGTTTGTCTGGCAAGAACGATGGCTGATGATGTGGCTTATAGCTGACCTACCTGCTGCAAAACTCGCTGAGCGGCAACTCAAAGACACTGATGGTGCTCAACTTGTCGCCGCTGGCAACCCACTTGAACGAGTCGCTGTGCTCGCTGCGGTTCGCGACTAAGGTAGGAAATTGACAAAGTGTTATCCGAACTTAAACATTTGGCTGATCCTCCTTTCTCTTTAGGTCAACAACACGACCATTGGCACCGCAAAGAAGCAAGTCAAAAACTCGACATGATGTCCTCAGCTCATGTCAGTAGTCTGCTACTTATCCTCGCCGCTCTGTCATCTTTACTTCGCGCCTTCACGGACGCTATCCTTTGCCTGTACAATCTTAATCTTATTCGTGTGATATTCTCCCTCTACGAAAGCGACGTGAACCCAAGTATGTGTTGCGGTATATATACAGAGATAATGATACAGACAGCGATGTGACGCGCGTAACTATGATATCCAAGAAATGCGAGAGAATCGAGAATGAAAAGAAGAATGGCTACTCTTTGCTCCCGTTGCCGCTCGCGCGCAGGGCTTCCTTCTTCAGCTCGCTCGCCCACTTGAAGAAGTTGCACCTGTACTGGTGGTCGACCTCCTCTCTCAACCGCTCGCTGCGGCCCTTGTCGTACCCAGGTCCCACCGGTCTACACTCCAGTCAGCATCCCGAGGTCCATCTCCTGAAGAGCAAACAACGTACCTAGAGCACAAGAAGAACGTCTTGCCTTTGTTCGGCCCCGGCTTGTTGACGCGGAACTCCTTCGCCGGCTCGCCGGGCGAGTCAGGGATCTGCTGCGGGAGGTACATCGCGCCCAGCGCCGTGGACTCGCGCTGCTCCTGCGTCAACTTCTCCACGCTCGCCTCGCCACGCGGCCGCATCTCCATTTCTGGCGGGAACTCTGTTGCTGCGGACATACATTGGTCAATGCGCGGAAATACTGAGAAATGGCAGATTTGCTTACGGAATGGCTCGAACCAATCAATGAGCTCTTCGAACAAGTGCGCATGCAGCGCAGCACCCTCGTCCCTGTCGAGATCGCGCACATTGTGCATTTGATGCATCCCCTAAGCGGAACAAAGACACGTAATTAATGTACAGTACATTCGGGACGGATGGAGAGATGCTGACATCTGCGGGATCATCGTCGTATATTGCGCGTTCGATGAGCTTCACCTGCTCGAGCTTGCCGTCGGGCGGCCACGTCACCGATTTCCGCTTCTTCCCGGACTTGCTGTCGCCCGCTGTGGCCTGCGGTGGCGTGCTTGTCGAGGGCGGTGTCGGCGCAGCTGCGGGCGACGCCTTGCGTGCCTTGGCCATGTCCTTGAGCGCGATCTGGAAGGGGTCGATCGCGGACGGCTGCGCGACATTCGGATCATGTTCCTTCTTGACCGGAGGCCCCGCCGACTTCTTGAAGCTTGGGAGCTTGGGCTTGGGCTTGGGCGCGGAAAAGAAGGACGAATCGGACTTGGAGTCCTTTACCGTTGCCGAGGAGCCAGCTTTGACCTCGCGCTTGACCACGGTGGGCTTCGACGATGACGCGGACGCGACCGCGACCTTCTTCGCCGGCGGGGCTTTGGACGGCGGTTCAGAGGACTTGCGCTTTTTGGGCTTCCCATCTGGGAGGACACTGTCATTCGCGGAACACTTTGGAGTGAACGGGCGTGACCCACCCTGTGATTCCTCGTCGACGGACATCGCCTGCTCCTGCGGCGTCTGCACCGCGACAAACTTTTCGCGCCATTTACGTTCTAAATTCGATGCCATGTCCTTGACCGCTACAGAATGCAATTATAGCAGACACAGAGTCAGATATATTTTTGTCATGGGTTTTTTCGCGGGGGTTTACAGCGAACTCAGGCGTTTGGGAAGACTGATTGCAAGGGGACAGCGTCCGCGAGGACTCGTCGCCCTCATGTCCACAGTACGGATCAATCACACTTCTCAAGAGTGGTGGAGGGTTATAGTACGAAAACAGGAAAGGGCACTCACCAGGTATCCCGATCTCTTTCCCGATCTTGCGTACGATCTTGCCTATCTTCGACGCTATTAACGTGTCGCCATTGAAAGGCAATCGGTCCGTGATCTAATGCGGCATGGCGAGCACCACGCGGCATTGGAAAGCAAAGCGGACAGCGAGGAGGAGATTTAGCGCCCGGGCTGGATCGATGGATAAGCGTGGGAAACTTACGTGCAACAATGGCATGACGGTCTCCACCAGGGGACTGTCATCGCCCGCGGCCGCGCCGGCCTTCAACCACTCGCGCATGATGTCCATCGCCGTCCCATTTTCTACCCATGCTCGGAAGTAGTGATTCCCTGCGTGGTCCCGCACTTTAGTTACAATATCCAGCCGCGTCTGCGCGTCCACGTCCGCAATACCGTACTCTGCGATCAGGGACACCAAACCTCGCACACCGCCCGCGCCTGAGAAGGCTTTGGCCGACAGATGCTGTTTGATCGAGGATATGAACCGGTCCTTACGCATCTGGGCATGCTGCTCGGCCTGTCGCTGGAGAGCTTCAGCATTGGCTTGCGCCTGCGCTTGCTGCGCGAGGCTCGGGGTGCTGTTGTAAAAGCTGGAGGGGCTAATGCCTAATGAGGGGGCATGCAGGGCCTGTGGTGAAAGAGTGCCTTGGAACTGAGGTTGATGCTGCTGTTGCTGGGGCTGATGTTGCTGATTGGGCTGGAACGAAGTTGAATACGGAATAGATAGATTTGATGAATGCGGCAAATGCGAGTACGGGTATTGTGATGATGAATGCTGCGCAGGCGGTGATTGAGGTGAAATATTAGGAGGGGAGTATGAGTGGGCGTGCGTCGAGGTAGATGAAGTGCTGATCGTCGTCAACGCAGGGCTGGATAAACTGGTCAGGAAGTTGGTTCTTTCGAAGAAGGTCGATCTACGCACTCGATCACTGCCTGCTGGGACGGGGGTTGCTGCGTTTGGGAGGTGGTTGGGGCGGAAGTGGTTGCGCCGTTGAGAGTGGAGTAAGAGGACAAAGGCACAGTTCCGGACGCGTTCGGCCAGTTGTTCGAGCCATAGTTCATGGCATTGTACTGATTGGCATTGTTGGAGAAGAAATAGTTGGTGAACGGGAAGAAGGAGGGGTTGTTGAGCGGTGAGGCGGACTGTGGCGCTGGATAGCATGAGAAGCATGAGTGTTTGCACGAGGTAGAGGGGCGACCAGGCTCACCCGATAAGTCCCCTAGAAAGTCGCTCAAATCGATGGTAGGTTGAGCAGGCGTGGCGGCGGAGGGAGCGTTGCCACCAGAGGTGGACGCCTCCTTCCAGTCGGCAGAAACAGGTCTTTGGACCGGCTGTTGCTCGGGGTGTAGGACCTGCTGCTGGGACTGCTGCTGCGATTGGGGCTGCTGGGACTGCAGCAACCACGCCGTAGCGTTGGCGTATTCCATTCGACGACAGAAGTGTCTCTTTTTCCTTCTGGGACGCGCTCTTAGCCGCTGATGGCAACAACACAATGTCAACAGCTTATTTGTCTGCGTTCTGCAACGGAAAGGGGAGAAGGGGGACCACGGCGAAGCTGGACAGCGGCAACTACGACGACCAAGACTGCACGGATCCGTATCGACTGGGACTTGACCTGGCCGGGCGTTTCGTTGGAATCGTTCTACTCGAATTCGCCGCGGTCTGTCAGCCGCGCCTCTTTTACCGCCACGCCCAGCTTCGGGCGGAGCTTCAACTCTACTAGCCCCACCGTCCCACGGCTCTCTTTGTCTTCAACTCTGTGATATCATGCCTCTAAACGTGCACAAGACAATTGCAAGACATCAATAAATAGATGCTGAGACGCTCCTTTGAATCCAGATAACAATAGGAGTCCACCTCGTTGTCCACTAGAACCCCTAATTAAAGTACCCCGTATCGTGGCTGAACCTAATCCTTAGTCAATACAAATAGCCTCCAACAATTTCCTTATCTTCACTTCACTCCCTTCAATCGCCCCCTTACCTCCTTACAGTTACAAATACACCGAGACGCGTCACGGCCAACTGAACCTTTACCCTCTTTCACTCCACAAAATGTCGTCTCCAGACATGGCAGAGCTGGCGCTCAAGAAGCAACAGGTGCGTGTCGTAACCGTTCTTCTCGTCGCTGTCGTCAGCGATGTGCTGACCCCGTCGCGTCACAGCTCATCGGCAGTCTCG
>SFCI01000294.1:0-26031 GCA_004681135.1 Hericium alpestre | reverse complement strand
GGCTCGTGGAGGAGAGGGAGGACGTGGACGCGAGGGGCGCGGGCGGGTCTGTGGACGTGCTTGTTGCCGCTGCTGCGGGCGTTGCGAATTCGGGTGGCGGCACCTGCGGACGGACGGAGCATCAGTAACGTGGCGCGGGTGAGGGGGCGTGTGTGTACCTTTGGTGTCGCGTGCACGCTCGTTAGCATGCGCGCGCGCTCGCAATATGAGTTCCAGTCCTCCTGCACGAGGCGGCCTGCTTCCTCATCGAGCGCGGAGTCCGGGTTCGGGTAGATGAGGAGGCACTTGACCGTGACGAGGATGTGGCCAATGCCGTACGACGGATTCCAATCCTTCTTGAGCGTAGACACGCAGATTTCGCCCTGGGGCGACACATTTGGGTGGAAGATTTTGGTGATGAACCAGCCTGCGTGAGAGGGGCGTGAGCACGCGCAGCGCGAAACGCAAACGACACGTACACTTTGGTGGCGCGGCGGGGAACTCCTCTGTGAACTTGAACTTGACTTTGAAGTAGCCACCGGCGTAGGGTGTGCCCTCTACAATTCCAAAGCAAAATACGCGCCCAGTCAGCCGCCCGTCCACACGCGTGTTCGACCAAATTTGCCCCTGCGGACAAAACGCGTTCAGAAAGATGCTTACCTGGGCCCTCGATAATCCCTGTCACGTCGAGCATGTTGTCTTCATTGGTGACGACGCGCACGCCCTCAGGGGGGTTAGACCTAAGCTCCGCGAGCTCGCGCATGACCCGGCGAACAACAGTCGGTGCAACACTCTACAAGCAAATATTCCGCGAGATAAGCATGCAGGTAATACCCAAGATCATATAGTCGCGAGAACTGACCATGTTTGTAGAATGAAGTGGGGAGGGAGGAGGGGATGCAGAACGAAGTGGACAAGTTGAACTTTGGAATAGCCGAGATGGCAGGCGTTGCAGGAACCACGCCGTTGGCTTCTGACTGAGCCGAGCCACCGCCCGATTCCATCTCCGCTCCGACGCGTGCACGTGAGCAGTGTGGCGCTTAACGCGCGTCGCGTCCCTCGAGTCGCGTCCACCGTCGGCCCTCACCTGAGCCTCGTCTCAGTCCACACTGACTGTGAAATAGTAGGCTGCTTTATGTTTTTGGATGGCTTGTGGACTCACTGGAATACTGATATAGGTAAATACGCCATGATATGACCCAAAGGGGCGCCTTACGGCCTTCGGCGACGAACACGTTGTACTTCTGGAAAATTTCGATGACAGAACCGTACGTGACTATCGTGAAGATGACTTCACATGTGCATCATATATGCTATGATGTATGAAACGCCACGAGATCTTTCCCATGTCTCTACTCTGATCCTAGAGTCGACGGGTTTTCTGGAGCATCACTCGATGCACATGTCTCGGAGGTCATTTTCAGACAATTTTGTTGCTAGGGCGCTGGTGCGTGCGACTTTTCATTAAGGCCTTTGGGAGAGCTTGAGGGCTGACAGGCGCCCCGCATCTTTCCCGACGCCGAACGCCGTCTGCCCAGTGCCCACACTTTCGAGAGCGCCTACAGCCTTGGCACATCATCCTGGCTTCTGGCCATGAGGACCGCCATGTGTTGTGAACTAGGATCCCGGACATTATAAATGGAGATGAATCAACTAACTTGAAGCCTTAGCTCCTCTATCAGTGACTATTACCATGACATCGACATGTTCGAGGATTCTCGATACAGGCAAAAGACTGGTACGCATATACGTCATGAATTGTGGTAAACCGTCTTGTCCATTTCCCGTCGGAAATATTGCGATGGAACACGACTCAAGTTGAAGCTCAAGATCGCCGGGCTCAGCGCGATTCGATTCCCCAATGATCCTACATCTTGATAGAAGACGCAGAAACGTGGTCCGCAGCAAGAACTGCAGTCCACCTCGTGTTACTCGCAGATATAAGTCCCTCACGCCTATAAACCGTCTACTTACCAAGAGCCTACCATCGTCTCCTTCCATCCCCGACTCGTTGTACGATGCCCACATCCACCACCGTCCCCATCCGCATGCCTGAGCAGCCGACGCAACTAGCTGCCAGTAAGTATGCGCAGAGCCGCAAAGCCCTTATTCAACTCGCGCAGAAGCTTGTAGCTATTGGGTGCGTCTATGAACGCGTGTTCCTCTAAATTCATTTACTGATGATGCCCGGGACTCAACTGGCCAGTGCTCAGGCAGTCCTGGATGTACCCCGTATCGTCGTCTCCGGCGGTCAATCTGCAGGTGCTTGAGACGCATCCTCGAGATGGATAATTATTGACATTTGTGACACTGTCTAGGGAAGAGTAGTGTCGTCGAAGCAGTCTCTGGCGTAAGTATCATATTTCCCTGGACGATGCATTGAAGCGCTAACTCCACATGTATCGACAGGTTAATGTGCCACGCGATGCCGGGACATGTACGAGATGTCCCATGGAATGCCGGATGGCGTCCTCGGACAAACCGTGGTCCTGCCAGATTTCCATTCGATGGGAGTACGAAGCAGATCACAAGAAAAAGGCATTTCGTTCGCTGTCCGTCTCCTAATAGCTGGCTGACTTTCCGGCGTAGCGAGACGTCACCGAAGTGCCCTTCGGCGATCTTATCACGGACCCTAGCAAAGTCGAGCTCATGCTGCGGCGGGCCCAAGCTGCAGTCCTGAACCCCCACGTAGGGTCGCATGAGTTTTTGAGCATGAGCGTGGAGCAGCTCAAAAGAGGCATCAACTCGANTGTGAAGCCTTTGGCCTTCTCGAAGAATGTCGTGTGCATGGATCTTCAGGGACCGGACCTCGTGGATCTCTCTTTCATTGACCTTCCTGGNATGTCATTTGGTTCNCTTTCTCGAGTATTGTTTCTCATCTTTCCAATTGNAGGTCTCATTCAAGTAGCCGATGATCCTACCCTGCCACAACTTGTCGAACAGCTTGTTGTGGATCANATNAAAGGCAATTCGCTNATCTTGGTCACTGTCCCCATGACAGGTATGGTATTGGCTACGTTCANTGTGACTNCTTCTCCATGATCCGTGCTTTAGACGACTTGGATAACCAGCGTGCCTTGACGCTCGCAAGGCAAGCAGACCCCGAGGGCAAGCGAACAATAGGTACTATCTTTCGCTCCATCTATTGTGTTCGTCTTAAACAACTCGGACAGGTGTGATCACGAAGGCGGACGTCGNCGGCGCGGGCTCGAAATCCCGCAACCTCTACCTCGACGTCATCGAAGGACGCAGCAAGAGCCTNCTCCACGGCTACTACTGCACCATATCTCCAGACGACAAGGACAGGGAAAGGGGCGTGACACATGCCCAGGCTCGCCAGGCCGAGGCCAATTACTTCGAGACGACCGAGCCGTGGTCGACGTCCTCGCGGAAGAACCATTTCGGGATNAAAAACTTGNTGGCGACTCTGAGCCCGCTGCTNGAAAGGGTCATCAGAGATCGGTGCGTCATCTNACTTATATCTATCGACCTTCGACATATGAAGTTTGATTTGGGGACATTGCAGATTGCCCACGCTTCGCNAGCAAACGACGAAACATCTCAAAGAGTGTGAAGCAGAACTGTCAGGCATGGCGGAGGAGATCACTGGCGAACCTGCGGCCTACANATTGAAGTAAGCNGCGCGTTTGATGTCTATGTCCCCCCGCCATTGATGATTCGTCCAGTCTTGTTTCCTCATTCTGTAAAGACATCGCACAGTACGTTGAGGGCACTCGCGCGCATGAGGCGCTCATCCAGTCACACCGCGAAGCGTATACCAAGTTCAGGACCGCGATCCGTGCAACGGCGCCCGACTTCAGGCCATATTGCCGGAGTGAAAAGAACACGAGCTGGGGCAAAGGCGACGAAAGCGAGGACGAGGACGAGGATTCAACGTTCTTCGCAGGATCGACNAGCAAAGCGGTATATCTAGACGACATGAAAAAACACATAGACAGGTGGCATCGTTTCTCTATGTGTTGGCTCGCTCTCTNACAGGTGCTTCCTAGCTCGAGAACACGNGAGCTGCCGAACGANGTGCCCTTTACGGCGAAAGTGAAGCTGATTGGCNAATTTCAAGAGACNTGGAAGGCGGCAGCAGAGACCTGCTTCGATGANATCTNCCAAGGAATGCTCAAAACCCTGCTTNAGANTGTCAAAAATCATTCATTCGATCGGTGGGACCAGCTGTATGCCCAAGTCCGGTCAGTCGCGTATNGGNCACNTATTCTANNNTGTCTAACTTAGNCTGCTGTTCGNCTGAAGGGCTTGCATNCACCANCTNGTCGAACAGCATCAACAGCGTTGTCAGCTTTTCATCGATGCTGCCCTGCAGGCTGAGGGCACCCCTTTTACGCAGAATGAACATTACCTGAGCTCNTGCAATGATAAATGGCTCGCGAAGTACAAAGACTGTCGTGCGCAGGGCACGAGCTCCAATCAATGGCCCAATGGAACGTTTNCNTTTTCGCATCCCCAAGGGTCAAGCACAAANTCTCCACAAAAAGGGTCTGCACCGGCACCTCGCAGTTCGCCGGAGAGCTACGTAGCTGAGGCGCTATCATATCTAGCCAAAATCGGGTACGAGGGCCTGGTNGCNGAAGATCTGGGCAGATTGCGGAAGCCTGACGAATACGAGACGGAGCTGCAAGTCATGGCAGAGGTCCGGAGCTACTTCCAGGTCTCGTATAAGGTACGTTACTGCCCTATNTNGNCACTGTCNNACGTGCTGAAATTCNTGCGCTAGCGCATCATTGACTATGTCCCAATGTTCATCGANCTGATATTCGTCAAAGGGTNAATNTCGTTGCAAAATNTTGTGATTCTCANTANGTGCTGATNTGNGGTTTACAACAACGTTTNAGAATCATGGGAGATCTAGAGCCNTTCCTCGTCAATAAGCTAGGTCTTGTCGGCCCAGGCGCGCCAGAACGCTGCGCCAGATACCTCGCAGAAGACCCAGATGTCGCTGCCCAACGCGAAGAGGTCGTNGGACGGAAGAAGACACTGGAAAGCGTCAAGAAAGAGTTGGATAGTTTCGGGATGTCATTGTAGATCGCCGCATGATATGTTGTATTACGATCCTTCCAGGNCTGNCAGCTCACATATAGNCATGTACGGTCTGATACTGTACTNTNATCGTNCTGTATATTGTGTTAAAGAATACATGATAACGACGGGGTAAAGGAGTAAAACAATGAGGCAAGGTGGTATCATCCGTTGTACAGGGTTCCGTGCAAACTGAAGCCGAAGATNACTTATGTCTGTGGATATCTGTGAAAACGAAGGTCGATAGGACACGTNGTGGTTCNAGCATTCATCCAAAATACTAGCACTCATCGAAATAGTCATGGCGTGNGAGAGCACCCACCAGCAGTGCCCNTATACCGTGCACCTATTCCATGGGCGCGAATAATCTATCTGTCATGATGATCTCCTTGAGTTCNGCATAATAAAGCTCAAGGAAGGTATGGTCGAAAACGATATCACCACGTGAGATGTTGAAGGTCATCAAGCTATTGCAGCAAAAAAGACCAAGAGTACACAAGCAATGTCAAATTGAAGGACAGGTTACAGGAATCATACAGAGTACCCAGACTGAAGCAANAGGTTACCTATATCTGTGGAAATCTGTGAAAATGAAGGGCGGTATGATGCGTCATGGTTCCAGCATGCATCCAAAATACTTCGCAACCTCGTTTCGGTGGCGAGGCTGCTCGATGATAGTGGTGGACGTCCATGCTCCACTGTAATCGGGTTCAGCATACAGATTTCGAGCAGTAATAACTAGCAATCACCTAGAACTTTATGTCGAACGCCCGCATCGTCTAGGAGAGGCCACGGCAAAGACCCTTTGGTCAGCACTTCGGCGCAGCTGATAGCAAATGCGTAAACGTCGATTTGTTGGGTCATTGCGTCGGCTCCGTTCAGGAGCTCCGGTGCCTGCCATCTCAAGGTCCCGCCTGTCAGGAGGTCAATTGTCAAAAATCGCTGCGAAGATGGAGATTGACGTACGCGATACTGGCATCCGCGACAGACGGTAGACCTCAGACTTGAGCTCGCTTTGGCCGAAGTCTGTGATGACGCAGCGGAAGGTGTCATCAACAAGAACGTTTACCGCCTGGGATATCATGAGAGCATTAGCTTTCAGAGAAGGTTTAAGGAAACCGAAGAACGAACCTTCAGGTCCCCATGAAGGATCTCACGCTCATGCAAATAAGTCATACCGGATGCAATCTCATGAATCATCTGCAGTGCAACGACATCCTTCAGCGCTGGCAAGCCTTTGAGATACTTGACTAAATTGCCATTCTTGTAGTACGGGCTGACGAAAAACCATGGAGGATCACTCGACGTCGAGGATGCCCCGAGCAGCTGCAGTATATTCGGATGCGACAGCCTTTTCCACAGGTCAGCCTCATGAACGAAGAGTTCCTGAGGCGTGGTATCCGCGAGCATCTTGATCGCAACCGTCCGGTTTCGCCAGGTGCCTTTGTACACGTTGCTGAAGAAACCGACTCCGATTCTCTGGTCAACGTCGATTTCGTACCGCGTGATTGTCCAGTTGGGTAGATTGGGTTGATTACCTTGTTGAAGTGTGAGTCTCCGAAGAGACTCAATACCGTTCTCCATGAATCGACGATCAAGGTCGACTTCTTGGTGCCTCGGACGAGCAATGCCTATTCTTCCGAGTAGCGATGTTCGTTTCCGCGTATTTCTGGATTCTCTGCCTCCACTCTGATCATGCTCGACGACGTAGTCATTTAAAGTACGTTCGAGGGCTTGCATTGCCTCTGGCATCTCGTCTCGTCCGACTTGCAGAATCTCCACCATCGCGACGTCGTCGTTTGCCTGGACGGCTGCACGGAGAAGTTGCCGAAGCTCAGCTAGGTNTTGATTCCTGTCCTTCTTGTTCTGTTCCATGCGAATCTCCTCAAGATTCTCTTGAATCTAATAAGCTCAGTTCTCATATCGAGGTAANTAAGCGTAAACGCGGTACATACTTTGTGCTTGGACGTGAGCGAGTGCCTCCGTAAGCTGAGGAACGCAGATGAGTTGTGTTGAATGAGCTTCAGGGTTCGAATTTGAATGGAGAGCTACGGAGCGTCCTTGGATGAGGACAAATAACACATTGAAGATTCAATTTGGCTCACCCCGAACATCCCAAGGGCCTCGGAGAGGGACTTGTCGCATCGCGTAATGTCCCCAAGCACTTTGTCTCGTCCGAGGAACCGCTTGAGAAAAGGCATATCCATCTGTTTGCGCAGGAAATTGAGAACGTCGGTGAAAGACCTATGGACAGTTAGCTCTTAGCCAATTAAAGGCGAAAAATGAACGTNTGCCTACTCGTGCAGTTTATCAATCGGCGCTTTCAGTTCCTCATTCACAGCTGACCCGGCGCTGACAGCCTCCTCGCGAACGGAAGTCAGAATGCTCGCGCAGCGCTCAGTCAGCCGTAGACACGAAGACCGATTGGACTGAGCATGACCAGAAGTATGGTAAGAGAACCGGACGTCGTAACGAATTCCGATGGCTTACCTGCACTTTCTCGAATGCGCTCCATATNTCCAGAAGAANGTGGCCTGCAGGGGCGAGGCCGGGAATGGGCGCAAAGTCCAGGAGGTCAACGCCGACGGTGAGGGCCTCATGGGTGATCTCNACTGCCGTTCCTAATACCGATNCAGCGGCACGTGTGACGCGCTATATTCCAAAATCAGGGAGGATGAAAGCGAGAGCTTTAGCTCTAGACATACCTTACGTGCGTCTGTGATTCGGGCCACCTGCTCCTCCGATAATCCTCTCTCGCTTCGCGAAGCGCCGGATCGCGATTCATGGCGGCGCACGTTAAAGGTACTCCACCATGTCACCACCGACATCCTGTCCTCCCCGCCAGAGCCAGAAGCAGTCAACTCGCGAGTGAAGAATGAGCCCCGCGTTCCGGGCGACACGCGAGCCGAAGATGGCTGGGAAATTCTGCCGGAGTTTCCTTCGTTCCCAGGCAATCCCAGGAAAGATACCTGGTGTTGTTCGGGTATGGGTGAGCAGTTCAAGGCAGGAGAAATGGTCGATTCGATCAGACTGGACGGCAAACTATCGGCCGGTAGTGGCGGTATAACGGGCTGTGGCATAGCATGTGCGATTATAGGTCTAGGCATCGACGAGGAGCTTGCATCGGCATCAGAAAGATGTCCAGGTCGAGCGACAGCACCAGCCTGCGGTGTTGTCATCGTCACCTCGCCAGTGTTGGGGTCGACATCGACGCGGAAGCCGTCTGGCAAAAGTGCATTCAAGCCAAGGATGAGATCGTTGTGACCGACGAAGAGGCTTGATGCTGTAGCCATGAAATTCGTGACGTCAGCGCTAGCAAAGGTTAAACCGTCAGTATGGACAAAAAGCACAGGAACGGGCAGTACGCACATTCGGCGGGGTTTGTAGTTCTTCACAGAGTGCAGGAAGGCCTCGTATACATAACGTTGGTCTGCAAATTCAGACCGTACGGTGTCAAGGTAGCTTAGCACGGTATCCATTTCCAACGCAGGCGGTGGGGTCGCGAATCGCGATACTTCATCTACATCTACCTTCGCGGCTGCGGACTGTGGATGAGGGGAACGGACAGGAGGAGTCCGTGAACGTTCGGGTTCGGGGTACGGGTCAAATAGTGAAAACGATATGGGCGGATTCGCCACTGACACCTGAGTTGGTGGAATCAGTATCGACTGCGCTGGTGGTTGCAGAGGAGGGGCTGGACGGAAAGGGCCATCCATGGACGGCTGCGTGTACATGTCTGTATTTGGTTCAAAAGGCTGTGGCGGTGGAGCGGGAATGGGATGAGGAGAAGACGGCAGAGAAGGAACGGCAGATTCAACCTCAGATTCATGGGCATCATCTAGTGTTTCGGCAGGATCCTCGCCAACGGGTCCTGCATCGGGCGTTGATGCGTCCTCCTCAGGAATTTCCTCAACAACGGCAGCACTGTGATCATCAGAATTGGGCGACGTTAGACCTTTGACGTTCCATATCGTCATAGTTTGGGCGTTGGTCCCGCACGCTACGGTCTCGCCATCTGGACACCAATCGACACAAGTGAGAGAACGCAGGGACTGTATGCTAACACCTTCATACGGGACAGGCGTTCCGACGAGCACGCCTCTCTTCGTGTCCCAGAAGCGCAGTGTTTCGTCAATTGAACAAGACACCAGCAGGCCCCCACTCGGTGCGAAGCTGATTGATGGAATGGTGCTAGTATGGCCGCTTAGCACGATGATAGCCGTGCCCGCCTTGTAATCCCAGAGCCGAATGGTGTAGTCTTCTGCGGCGGTCGCAAGGATAACGCCTCCAGGTGAAAACTTGACTGCTCGCACCTCTTCAGTATGGCCCCGCAGGGACCGACTGACCACCCTGCTCTCGATATCCCAAATCAGTACTACGGGGTTGGACGATCCAGAAGCAGCGAGGCCATCAGGGGATATGTCAAGCGCGTTCACAGGGTTGCGGTGTTGCTTGAATGGTTCACCTACTTCTTCGCCGGTTTTGACGTCCCATATACGCACTGTTTCGTCCTCGGATGCGGACCCTAGCAATGTGCCATTCCTTGAGAACGCGAGGGCACGGACTGTGCGCTCGTGTCCCCACAGGGGCGAGCCGATGGCTTTGCCTGTAGCGGGATCCGACAAAATGATGACTGTAGAACCCGAAGCGAGAACCTTTCCGTCAGGAGAAAAGGCGAGACATTTCACGGCCTTCTTGTGACCATTTACCGTGATGAACTTGGGCTCGTTTGCAGCGGATGGGGCGTCGCTCATGTCCCAGATGTATACCTCGTGGTCAAGGGTTGCAGTTGCCAGCAGTGTACCGTCAGGTGAATAGCGCACGGCGCTGAGCCAGCTGCGATGAGGAAGACTAGCCTGGAGGAACACAGAACTTGTAACCTGCTCGCTATGTCCTTGGAGAAACTTCACTGGCGAATCCATGTCGCCGAACCGTATGGCCGACTCCGCACGCTCAACCAAGGTCCGCCGCGATTTGGATGGTGCAAAAAAGTCAACTGCGGGTGAAAGTGTGTCGAGTGCGATGAGGTCGATGCGCATGCGGAAGAAGGCGATAAGGGCACTGGATCCTGCCACAAACCACCTGCCGTCTGGCGATACGCCCAGACCACCACTCCAAGTCCAAAACCTTGCATCTGCCACAGTGGTTCCAAAAGATGTTTTCTGGTCAACGTTCCAGATGCGCAAGGTCTCGTCGTGGGCTGCAGACACAAGCACAGAGCCTTTCAGAAGAAAAGCGAGTGAGATGATCATAGATTTGTGGCCTTCAAAGACAGCGATAGGGTCGCCTGAAAGGCAGTCCCAGATATGCACTGTGCGGTCCTGACCTGCGGAGGCCACCCTAGTCCCATTCGGGCTAAACCTCACTACCGATACCCCGCCTTCGTGCCGACCCGCGAGTTGCATCAGGACATGATGATCGTGCGTGCGCCAGACGAGAACGGATCCCTTCGACGAGCCAGATGCAAACATGGAGCCGTCCGGCGCAAAGTCGACAGCATTAAACTCTGCATCGTTGGTGCCCTCCCGGTCGTTCCAGGTGATACTTGCGGTCAAGCGGTAGCTGTAGGCATCCCAAAGTCCAATATTGGGGGTGCCGCACGCGCAGAGGAAGGTCTTCCCATCCGGTGAGAAGACGATATCGCCGACCGGGCCCCACTGTTCTAACGGTTGTACGAGATTTGCGCCGGTGCTAATATCCCACAGGCGGACATGCTTATCTCGGGAGCCGGAAGCGAGTGTGTGCGAATCCGGGGAGAATGATAGGCAGAGTACCCAGTCGGTGTGGCCTTGCAGGTCCATGATCATCGAACCGGACGCTGCGTTCCATATCCGGATTGTCGTGTCATCTGATGCAGTTGCCAGCAGCCCACCATTTGGGGAGATCTTGACAGATTGGATTGAAGAACGATGACCTGTCACTATGGGCTCGCGAGTGGGCGAAGCTAGATGCATAGTCAAAGTACTGATGAGCATACTTTGTTGAATCCGCTCACCTGCTGGCTCATGATCATTGTTGAGTTCGGGACCGTTACTCATGAGTCTCTCGTCAGTTCACACAATGCGAGTTGAAGCTCCACTGATCTTGTCGCCAAAGCTCCCTACGATGTCAGCGCTGAGGTTTAAGTTGAAAATCGCCTTCGGAAATTGTGGGGATCAAAGTCTCGAAGCGTGGCGGTCAGGCGTCAATTCAGATCGCTTACCGCTCACAGCCTCCTTGATAAACTGGTCCCATCCGGAACTTCGGTAGGATCGATGGGTTTCGACTGAGGGAACCAACCGGGATGCTGAGAATCCTCAATATTGTGGATCGTCTCGCCGTTCGGTACATTTTGAAGACGATATGAAGCGGCAGGACTTGAATTGAAGCTCGTGTTGCAAGACTTGGTAGGTTTGGAACTCCGCGAGCACCGCGTAGCAACGGGCGCTAACGCGACCCACAGGCGCGCCACAATTCCTTTGTCTCCTCTACTTCTAACACTACAACTTAGGACGCGACTTTTCCTGTATGTCTCATTGCATCGTGTCCTATCGACTATGACAAACATCAAGAACGATACCCCTTCGCAAATGTCGCGCGTTCTGGCAGCACTCGAGGACGATTCCGATGGCGGGCCGGACGAAAGCAGCATGCAAGACGCGCGTGCCGTGCTGCTTGCAGGCGCGAAGCGCAAGTGGGAGCAGAGCATGGGCACTCCAGGTCCTAGTAACCAGAAGCACGCACGCAGTGACGATGTGAATATGCTTCCTCCCGGTCTTCTTGCCTCAACACAGTCATCCGGTACNTTTTCATTCAGAGTGGCGTTTCGAAATGAAACAGTGACATGAGCTTCTTTCATAGANACCCGTATTTCGGGGTCNCCACTTACCTCGCAGCAGGATGTTCGTCGTCTTTTTGGTGGGGGNATCGTCAANGGAGTGCCGTTCCAGGTCGGCTACGATATCGAGACNCCTACAAGTCGCCTGGATATTGGCGGCCATGACCAGATAGAAAGGTGCGCANTAACACCATANNTTGGCNNACAGATCTCTCANATANCTNCTNATNCAGGATGGCNGAGTTCGTATCGAAGTCAATAGACAATTTGAGCGCTGGAATGCTGGTGAAAGATGGTATGAAGTATCTTGGTNTGAACGAGTAAGTTCTATGCTCGNAANCATATGATNTACTTTCGATCAACTTCTTCGACGTTAGCGCCAAAGATCTCCTTCCNGGCCTCGAAGTCCGCCTTATCCCCCACCAGATCATTGGNGTCAGTTGGTACGTAATCCTTCGTCCTGCATCCCAGCTCGAGTTCCTGANAGAAGTCGTCGACATGCTAGGATGNTGATGCAGGAGAAGGAGACGCAATACAAAGGAGGCATCATGGCGTACGTACATCTTGAATCTCATGCCAGCTCANCCAAACTCACGCTTTCTGCCTGCATATAGCGACGAAATGGGTCTGGGTAAACATCACTTTACGCGCTCTTGTGTTNACTTNATTGANCGTNNNCATCACCGCAGGGAAAACGGTCCAGATGATCGCTACTATGGCCATNAACATGCCAAAAATCAACGACAAATATCGCACCACTCTTATTGTAGTCCCTGCAGCACTGATGCAGCAGGTAAACACTATTNTTGCANATTGCACTTCGTGNNGGNTCTAATGCGNTCACTGTTTATAGTGGAAAGAAGAGCTGGAGACCAAGACTAATGGCCTCTTCAGCGTTCATATACATCATGGCAAGGATAAGCTGAAGAACCTTTCAGACATGCACGACAAAGACGTTCGTTCGAATCTCNTNTGCGCTCCCAANNGTCTCACNTATNCTCAGGTCATNATCACNACATACCAAACACTAAATCTAGANTTTGCNATCAAAGAGGACATTACGGAGGCCGAAACATACGAGTATATCATGCAGAACGGGTTGGCCTCGTTGATTTCCATTTGAAATGCATTTGGCTGAATCTCGNCTGCAGAGGGCTGCTCGCCCAGATGAAGTGGTATCGGGTTGTTCTGGACGAAGCGCAGTTTGTCCGTAATCGGTATGTTTCCTGACTGCCTCTGTTGNTGTAAATGTGGACGACTAATGCACAATCGATAGGGCAACACGGTCCAGCCAAAGNGTAGCGATGCTCAGGGCGAAATACCGCTGGATGCTTACCGGTACCCCTGTCACCAACTCGTTGTATGTCCTTCCCGCAAGGATATCCACATTGTTGATATATCTTCTGCTCGTGTTATAGGGCTGACCTATACGGTCTCATCCGCTTCGGTCACTTCCGACCATGGAATGACTGGGAAGACTTCAACAATTACATTGTCAGTACCATCAGGCTTTGCTTTTTGATTCACGATTTTAATCTAGTTTTACACAGGCTAGAACGCAGATTGATGATCCACCGCTCGCAGGTTTGGAGAAGCCAGAACTGAGTTTACTCTGGTGCTAACAAGTCTCCCAGGTTTGAGAGCCCAGGAGATTCTCAAACCTCTCCTTATCCGTCGTACGAAGAACGCGCAACTGGTACATTGTCTTTTTTTTTNATGAGTGGAACCTCGACTGAACCATGGCTTTAGGAGGGAAAGCCGCTCTTGACGCTCCCGCCGAAGAACATCGAGATCGTTACCCTAGAGTTTTCGACCGAGGAGCGCGAGGTACGTTGATCATGTTGCTCTTGCTGTGATCAGCTTTCTGAGGATGCGCGTATGGCTAGCTGTATGTCAATTTCGAGAAGCGAGCGAAGATACGCTTGAACAAGTTCTTCAGGGAAGGGACGATCGTGAAGAAGTACGCAGCGTGTTCTGTCCTGATCTTACTATTGTTGACTGTATGCATCCAGCCATGCAGCTGTTCTCGTGCGTATCATCCATTGACACCCGCATTCGAACGTCTAATTTTTTGTCGATCTTTAGGTCATGATCCTACGTCTCAGGCAGCTGTGCTGCCATCCTAATCTCATCCTGGTCCGCTTCCATGCTTTCATGTCGTATAGCTCTGCGCTTATTCTTCTTTTTCCAGAGCCAAGCCGAAGGCTACGACGACCCGACAGTACTTGTTGCCGACGACAGCGACAAGGAGCTAGAGCGCGCGAAGCGGACCATGGGTGCTGGTTGGGTCGCGGAGGTGCGTTGATCAAATGCCGCCATTGTGAATTGATGCCGATGTCTCGAGCTGCCGAACAGGTGAAGAAACGGTGAGTAATGTCGGACGTTTCTTTTGAATCTGGTGTTCATGTATGCGTGACGCTCAGGTTCCTTGCGCGTGCCCGGGCCTTGGAACTTGACTTCACTGATCAAGGCGACGAAGATGATGCGGCTTGTCCTGTTTGTCATGACTGTACGGTTGCCGTGTTTTCTCTGTCTGGCAGTATTTTGACTGTTTATCTAGTTTACACCCCGAAAAATGGGAGAGTCATGTCTTGCGGACACGAGATCTGCCAGGGTGAGTCTCTATTATCAGTAGTTATATTAGCCCTGACAATGAGCTTGCATTATAGAATGCATGCTTGATTTGAGTCATTCCGCGATGGCTCATAATGGAGAGTTGTGAGTTCGCAAATTAGCTAGCGTTCATTTGTTCTGGGGGTTGATAAGCTTTGATACGCAGTGGCCACGGAAACGAGCAGCAGAACCTGCAGGTTGAGAAGATGTACGAGGCGGCTGAGGCCAAAGGTCTCCGACCATGCAAGTACACGCCACTTCCATCTGAAGTATCTCCGCTAAATATGGCGTGCAGGCCCGAAATGCAAGAAGATGAACGATCTCCGGCCGTCTGCGGTCTTCCAGTCATCGGCATTCGAGCCGTCGCAGGAGGAGCTCCGCGAGTACGCGCGGATACAGCGCCAGCGCGGGAAAGTCGTGAAGGCCGAGAAGCCCAGCATCTTGTTCTCGTCGCTGATGGACACGAAGAAGCGGGAGCCTATAGATCTGGATACGCTTGAGCTGAGTTCGGATGACGACGACGATATGCCAGATATCTCGCAGATTTTGTCCGGCAAGACGAATAAGAAAGAGGGAAAGAAGAAGGGTGAGTGCAGTATCGGGTCTGGATCTGTGCATCTCTCTCAATGGTACCCTTACATTTTAGCTACAGCGTCATCCGACAGCGATGATGTGAGTGTCGAAACTTGTGATGACCCGCGGTCAGCTTACATTCCACGTCCAGGATGACATCGAAGTTGTCGACAAGAAGAAAGCCTCTGCAGGCGATGATTTTAACGAGGACGAGAAGACGTGGGTTCTATATGCTTTCCGCTGCCCATAGCCCCGCTCACAGAGTCGACAGCCCTGCAGCACCCAATGCCGCCATGGTTGCTACGTGGAGGCGCGGCGACAGCGACTTGGAGCCGAGCGCTAAGATGTTGGCGCTCATCACCTCTCTGAAGGAGGCCGACACGCATGGCGATAAGACGATCGTCTATTCGCAATGTACGTTCGAACCTTGGCTAGAAGTCTGAGTAGAGGCTGATATTCGTGACAGGGACGTCGATGCTTGATCTTGTAGAGTTGTTATTCTCACGGTATGGAATCCAGAATCTGCGCTACGACGGAAAGATGTCGAGGGAGGCTCGGGACAAGACATTGCTTACGTTCCGAAAGAGCGGCGGTCCAAAGGTCATTCTCATCAGGTGAGCATTTCTCGCGGAGCACGGACACAACACGAAGCTGACGTTGGACCACAGTATTAAATGTGGTGGTGTCGGTCTGAACCTTGTCTCGGCGAATCGCGTTGTGAAGTACGCTCTGCCCTCGAACTACTTCTCAGAATGCTGCTTACCAACTCTGCACAGCTTGGATCTGTCCTGGAACTTTGCGGCTGAATCGCAGGCGTATGATCGTGTCCATCGTCTTGGGCAGGAGAAAGACGTCTTCATCAAGCGACTCGTCGTTCGTGATACCATTGAGGAGCGGTCAGTCGATTCACATGCAACACATGGTTCGGTGCTGAGCTGTCTATCTAGGATGTTGAAACTGCAGGAACTGAAAGTCGGTGCGTAGTGACAATCGTCTGCGTACTCTTCTCTATCTGACTAGCTGTATGTAGGTCTTGCTGATGCGGCACTCGGTGAGGGCACTGGAGTAAAGCTGCACAAGATGAGCGTGAAAGAGATCAAGCAGGTAGATCTGAGAGTTAATGGTATAAGTCATACGCTGAACGAAACTTTGTCCTCAGTTGTTTGGCATGGCCCCAGTTCAACAACCCCAGAACCAGAACCAGAACCAAGCGAACTAATTCAAGCATCGTTAGACCATTTATTTAATCAAGGCCCTGTCAATGCAAAGAACATGGCGTGTAGAACACAGACCCAGGCTACGTATACCTACGAACACATCGTGGATGACTCGTAAATAATGTATTGCTGTATCAACATCGGCCCCGTTGCGTATCCTACTATGCTTGCGTATGTTGTGTACGACTTACTGTCTTCTTATTCCCATAGCGTAGGAGATTTTGTAGTGTCTTTAGTTACCCCAGCTATGTTTGTCTGTTTGTCGTGTGGGTTTACTCCACAGGACGTTGATGCTTCTCTAATTCTATGCTCGCCTTACTTATTTGATTCAGAAGCGCACGGTCTCTGCACGCTTTCGCAACAATCACGAGTCTGACGTCCCTATGGGGTACACGGATTTGCTCACATTCTCGTTAAAAGCGTCTGTTTTCCAGGTATAGTCCTAGGGTAAACTAGATGATAAAAGATACAAGAGATAGCCGGGTTACTTCTTCGACCGGGACCCAATCAAGGCCCTGAAACCCCGACGCAAAAGACCAGGCTTCTCTGCAACCTCAGCCTCAGCTTCCGCGTCGCCGGCGCCGCCGGCATATCGCTTCTTGTACTCAGCAGGCGACTCGATGTTGATGCCATTCTTCCAGATTCCCCGCCGCGCAGCCCTTGGGAGACGACATCAGTGACTTTAATCGGCAAACATTGTTGGCGCGCACTGTGCTTCGGCCTGTATCTGCAGGAACTCGTCCTTGCCCCACCGGCCGTACTCCGCCCCGGCCTGCTCGTACACCTGCACCCACCCGGCGCGCNGCATCTCGAGGGCGAGCGACTTCCCGAANAACGTGCTGGGGAGGACGCGGGGCGGGAGAAGGACAGGCTGCTCCGGGCGCAGGCTAGCGAGCATGACCGGCAGATGCGCGACTACGTGGCGGAGGCGGATGGAGATCGTGCTGTGCTCGAGCACCAGTTCTTCGAGCTGCGTGCGGAGATGGAGGATATGGAGCGCCAGGTGAAGGANGCGTCCGCGCAGGTGGAAATGAAAGAGGCCGACGCGGTCGGTCTTCGCGAGGAGCTACAACGGATCGAGTGCGAGTTGAGAGATGCGCAGCATGTCGAGCGCGTGCTGCGAGAAGACCTTCGCGCTGGCCGCGCTTCTCAGTCCGACTACGAGCAGAAGGTGGAGGAGGCGAACCGGCTAGTGGCACAGCTGCTGGATGTCGCCATTGTGTATCGTGCCGCGCACGTCAAGGCCATCGCACTCGCGACCGCGGCTACCTCGCATCCGTCCATGGCTAAATCCGTCACGCATCTAACGGATTCTCAAGTATTCGCCTCGACCCCTCGACATCCGCCCATGTTACCCGACGAGCCATCGCCCATCGATCCCGCTGATCCTCTCGCTGCATTGGAGATCCTGCGCAACTTCGACCACGATCACTTCATTGAAGTCATTGCTAAGACGGGCTCGACCATACGCAAATGGCAGAAGCAGTGCAAAGAATACCGCGAGCGCGCGAAGGGCAAAATCTCGTTCCGCAACTTTGCAAAAGGGGACCTGGCGCTCTTTCTGCCCACTCGAAACTCAGTATCAAAACCATGGGCCGCGTTCAACGGTGAGCTTTGCTTCCTTATCTATTTTAAATGGGGATCTATGTTGTCTGGCCCTGATGTCGCGGTAAGGTGCCGTACTGATATCCGACTTCTCTCCTTTCAGTTTCGTTCCCCCATTATTTCCTTCAAGCCACGGGACACCTTGCAGACCAGCTCAAAACACGAGAATGGATTGTCGCGAGGATTACATCGATTACGGAGCGTGTTGTCGACCAAAAAGTGTGTTTCGATTTCCAAATTTCTTTGCTCCAGTGTCCTGAGTTTCTCCGTGATGGGCGCTTAGGACCCTAGCAGCAATCCATATGGTCTCGGCGATGGCGTCAAATACTACATGTTGGAGGTTGAGGACTGGACGCAGCCTAGCTCATCAAAACGCAAGGCGACTTCGCGGAAGGCTTCGGCCGCTGAAACAAAAGAGGAGGATATCGCACCTCTATCCGCGCCTGCCACGCTCACCACAGGCCCCCCTGAGAACGAGGTGGAGGAGTCCTTTCAGGCCACGCGAGCCCCAAACTCACGCTACTTCCCGGCAAGGGCGCGAGCTAGCTCGACCCCGGCCGCAGGACCTTCTTCACTGTCTCGTCTCCTCGCCCAGGCTGGTCCGTCATCAGAACTGAACGGACTCGGGCTCGACCCCATCCCACCAACTCCTGCGGAGCATTCTCGCTCGCCATCGCCCCTTGCACAGCCTTTACTCCTCTCCCCGTCGCCCCCCATCGCCCCGCCATCACCTTCACCCCCTACCGCAGCCCCTCCACCAACCATGATTCCCCTTCCACGCGCACATGGGACCCCCCCTTCGCCCTTGAGGTCAGGGTCACGCGCCTCCAAAAGATCATCATCTTCGCGATTCTCGACTGTACGGCTTCCGCCGTTCGGGAATGCCTCGGCTGCTACTGCTTCCGCCCCAACGGTCACCAAGGCCGCTGCCACGACTGCCCTCTCGCCGGGGCCTGCTGAGGCAGACCTTCCACCTCCGGCAGAGGAGCCGTCCTCTGCAGAAGGCTCTACCGAGGATATATCGAATTCGATATCCGTTCGGCGGCACACGTCGTCGTCGCAGCATGTCCCGCATGCGGGATCGCCCCTCGCGACTAGTAGCACCACCGTTACGGGAACTGGTGCAAGCGGGGCCTTTGCGAGCTTGGCAAATTGGGGCGTCCCGTTTGGACGGAGGCGGCGGATCGATTCGATGGGACTGAGTACCGCTGCCGCGAGCCCTGCCAGTCGTGTCAACGGCGCAGAAGACCAGGGCTCGGCTCGGCAGCTACTGCGAAGATTTTAGCAGGTCACCCGTTTACGCGCACCGTCTGGTTCTAGCGGCTCTGGTCGCCGCTGTCGTTGTTTTCACTCCTTTCCTTCACTCCTTGCATTAGTCGTGAATTGACATTTCAGATTTACATACATCGGAGGGATCTCATTCGATATCATAGGAAGTACATACTGACATAAGTTAAAGCCTAGCGGATAAATGAAGTAAGTTCATTGTCAGCCGTCATTGCTGCTGTTTTGGGGCCTCACTGTCGCGATCGAGCGACCGTTTGGACGGTCAGGTCCAGGATGACATCTACCGCACATTTTGATTGATCCTGCCTCATGTATGGCGGGCGTAGTTGACAGAAGACGGCTGCGTCTATTTCGTGCGGCGTCGTTTGCCCTGCACGAGATCCAGTGGGAAGGTAAGCAACTGCCCTACCGGGAAAGGTATCAAGGTTTCTTGAGCAGTTGGCAGCGCCTCTAGTGCGAGCGAGAATCGACCATCACGGCCCCTTCGCATCCCTGACCCTACGTGGAATATCTTGGGGTCATGGGACGCCCAATATGAGCGTAAGAAGCGTCAGTCGGCGTAATGAAGAAGAGTTGCATGTTCTGCGCGCCTCTGCACAACTAGCGGGAAGGTAACGGNGTGGCCTTCTCATGCGAAGCGTCNAAGACTTCATTTCTGGCGATGGAGCTCACAATTCCTCGTGTGATTTTCCTACCTGGCATCATGCTGTGAGCACCCTCGTAGTCCAAGGCAAGAAAGACAAAAGCAAACCCCGCCTTAGTATCAGACGCGCCAAATTCGATATAACGGTCGGATTATTTGTGGAGATTCTTGGAGCTATGCCTCGATCGGCNCGCGACCGCACGATATGAAATCATNGCGGGGAGCAAATAACATAGATGTGCTCCCGCTTGAAGGCCGNCTCTGGGTATATCATAGCCTGTTCGCTGGGGCGTAACCAGAATCGGCGCATCCTCGGTGATTGAATGTACACGTCGGAGATCTAGGGCGGGACGGGGCGCTGCTAGAGGCGCGGAGAGTACCTGATTATTGTATGAGCACGGCGATGCTGGNGCGAGCGAGGTCAGAAGTTGGTCTGCGACTNCATCGTACGCTTTGTCGGAGGACCAGGCCTTCAGGGATTCTGCGGCAGCAAGTCCTGTGCAGGTTTCAGAAAGACGTTCCGTTACTGCAAAATGGAATCGGAACCGAAACTGGATCCGTGCGTCTGTTCGAGCTCCATNCCGGACAGATCTGGCAGTGGGCGGCAAACCGGAGATGGGAACGTAANACGCGGANATNGTGAAAGCTGCCANGGAAATGCGCATGTGGGAGATCTATTCAGGCCGGTGCGGTAGGTCCAAAACTCCGTCTGAAATCCGCGGATAAAGTATTCCATGTTGTAACAGAACAGATCTTGGCAGACTTGAAATCTATTATATTGGACGAAGNTCGATTTTGCTGGAAACAAAGCGCAAGGAAGCGAAGGCATTACTGTCGTCGACAGAGCCCATGGCATGGTCCACGTTGAAGATAGCAAACCCATTTATGGAAATTGTTCAAGAACGACTGTTCCCTCCATCATATGACGAAAGAAAAGGAAACNACAATGCAAAAGCTCCGTTTTTTCGATTTTGTTGAGAGATGAGGGCAAATATGGATTTNCTGAAGGAATCGGGAGACAGCGCACCGAATGATGCAGAGTTTTTGGTTCGACGTTTGTCCAGCGGGGGTTTCTTCCGGAATTCCAATCGATTTATCGGGACTAAGAAGATCTTCGTGAAAGCCGAATTCAAGGAACAAACTAGTGATGCTTCCGTTGAAAGTGAGTATTTAGTCAATATAAGCTTCCGCGTCCGCTTTGCAATNGGCGTTGACATCACTGGAACTATACAGCTGACATGCTGGCATTGGCAGCAGAACCACAAAGATGAGTAGTGATAGAAGAATNGGAAAATCTGTTGATTTCCCCACGCAACCCCATGCAAACCCCACGGGGTGCGGACCTGGTCAAGCGGAGCCTGAACAACTCGTGCTCAAGGTTAGCAAGGGTCACCATGTGACATATGCTCAAACACCTCCATCATTCAATCGACTCGTCCTATTTTCCCATACAAATTTCCTTAACAATACAGTACCAGAAGCTTATGCTAACTGTTCCAGGATGGCATGTTTTGAAGTTTTTTTCGCTCTCTTCGCCTGCTTGGCTTGCTGTTTTGGAACAGCGGGCACCGAGAACGATCGCCCTCCATCGTCATGTCCTCCAGGTGCCCCCATGCAACGGCGCAAGGTNCGAATCAGGGCAGGGTTCCGTACAGGGTATCTCTTCGCGAGGCGAAACTTTGGAGAAACCCACAGAGCCAGATCACCTGAACGACCAGGCACCAAACCAGGATAGCTACCGAACTTCAGTTCTCGCCCGCCCATGTCGACCTATGGCCGTATAAAAAGGCTTCTCATGGTTCTTTTTCCGTACCCCATCCCGCCATCCCAATCTTTCGTACCCAGACAGCTATCAAATCAATCATGGGTGCCGGTGCTGTCACGGTCCGTGGCGAGTCGGAGGGCTTCTGGCAGTTTGTTGACCCTAACAAGACGTGGTACAACAACAAGCGGTGGGCAATGTTGACCAACGTTGTAATCATTCGCTGACTTGGTTGCTCCAGGATCATCGCGCTCAACGGATGGATTGTGCTGCTGTATGTGCTTTTTTAAACTATTGAGTTTGACGTGGCATCTGAGTGCTGAACCATCTACTACAGCCTGATCACGTCGTCCAACAACGGTTATGATGGGTCGATGATGAACACGCTCCAAGCTGAGTGGCAGTGGAAGGATTATTTCAACCATCCAACAGGCTCAAAGCTCGGTCTGTTGAACGCCATCCAGGTAGATAGTCTCGCAGTCTGAAATCTTGCTGAAGGATATTGACAAAACACTTAGAACATCGGTGCGCTTGCGGGCTATCCCTTCGCTCCATATCTTTCGGATGGTATCGGCCGTCGCGCAACCGTCGCGATTGGCGCCGTCATTATGCTTGTCGCCGTGGCTCTCCAAACCGCCGCTCAATCAACGGGAATGTTCATTGGATCCCGGTAAGACGCCCAGAGTATTTTGGTTAGAGGGACATCATCTAAACTGTCTGCCAGTTTCCTCATCGGTTTTGGTCTGACATTTGCTGCCAACGCTGCGCCTATGCTCGTGACTGAGATCTCCTACCCTGCGTACCGTGCGCCGCTCACGTCGCTGTACAACTCGCTTTGGTACTCTGGCTCGATTATGTACGTCTTCAGAGCTTTGTGGACCCCTTCATCAGCTCATCTTCTTCCCTGGCAGTGCCGCTTGGACTTCGTTCGGTACAGAGTTCATTGGAAACACATGGGCATGGCGTATCCCTTCCCTGCTTCAAGGCATTCCTGCGTTCCTTCAGGTCTGCTTGATCTGGTTTGTTCCCGAGTCCCCACGTTGGTTGGTCAGCAAAGGTCGCGACCAGCAGGCCATCAAGACTCTCGCGTACTACCACGCGGACGGCAATGAGTATGCCACCATTATTCTTCTCGATGGTCGTGTAGTACTGACTGACTGCCACCCAGGGACGATCCCTTGGTCCAGTTCGAGTACCAGGAAATCAAGACGCAGATTGACCTTGACCGTCATGGTAAGCATCTTAATACGACTCCTTGACCGGGAACAGGATCTCATTTATTCTTCAAGTCGCCGCGAAGGTTGGCTATAAATCGCTTTTCACCACACCTGGAAACAGGAGACGTATGGCCATCATCGTCGCCCTCGGCTTCTTCTCTCAGTGGTCCGGAAACGGTCTCATCTCTTACTACCTTACGCAAATTCTCACATCCATTGGCATCACCAATACGACCATCCAGCTCTTGATCAACGGAATCCTGCAGATCTGGAACTTATTCTGGGCTTGCGGTGCCTCCTTCGCTGTCGAGCGTGCCGGTCGTCGCGTGCTCTTCATCAGCTCGGTCTGCGGCATGTTGCTGTTCTTTATCTTCTGGACGATCTGCTCCGCGCTCTTCGCAGAGAACGGCGACACTCAAGCCGCCCATGCTGTCATTGCATTCATCTTTTTGTTCTATGCTGCTTATGAGTACGTTCCGCGCCTCACGCATATTCCGAGTTGTTTGAGCTAACTCATGTGCTTCAGTCTCGCGTTCACCCCACTCATCGTCTCATACACGGTCGAGATCCTGCCGTACTCCGTTCGTGCGAAGGGCTTCAACATCTTCAACTTTACCATCTCGGCTGCGCTCATCTTCAACCAATACGTCAACCCTATCGCCCTCGATGCCATCAACTGGAAGTACTACGTGCGTGCAATATTATACAACGCTTTGTCCACGGAATACTGACTTTGCCTCTTCAGATCGTCTACATCGTCTGGCTCTGCTTCGAGCTCGTCTACGTCTGGTACACNATCATCGAGACCAAGGGCCTCTCCCTCGAGGAGACCGCGGCCCTCTTCGACGGCGACGAGGCGAAGGGCGAGCTGCAGGAGCGCGCTGCCGAGCGTGCAGTCGGCGGCGTCCCCGACTCGCCCAAGGACGAAAAGGAGTCGGCCCACTTCCACGAGCACTCGGTTGCGTGAGCCGATCCACTTGCCTTTTCTTTCTTCTATGGGACGGGATGGACACAGGGTCTGGACGCGCCGTCGTAGATCCGCTGTTGTGCCCAATGGTTGACTGGTGTTGTGTGTTTGTGTGCATAGCGCAACTTTGTATGTTTTGTAACATTACGCCGCGCCCTCGATGTAGGGGCGCTCGCATGTCCAGGTACGAGTCCAACGCCTTAATGAATTCACAGGAGTATATTATACCTTTTTCAATCATCACTTCTGATTCTGGAACTCAGAGATTAGTACGGCTTTGTCAGAAACCGATGGTAAGACGCCAATTCCAGGCATCCCATGCTTTTCAAGACTCCCCGGTCTGTAGCTTGGCACACGCTCGGTGGACGCCAAGGATCTCGTAAGTACATAACGTCCGACGGCGGTAATACGACCTCTGNAACGTCTTCTCTCCGNGACCGACTGAAGCCGATGTACGCAATCAGAATCTTCTAGGGCTGTTGCATGAGCGTAATGCGCGGGATAGACCGGTCCGCAAGTCTATCACCGCTCGAGCATTGCGGAATTCAGCCATAAACTTCCACGGGGTTCGATGGCGCTATGGTGGCGTCGAACCCATTGTAAGGCAGATCGCACGGATGCCGTCGCTTTTGGCATTCTAGCGGAACCTTCAATTATGTCTGGACTTCCCTGGCTATCTGGCCCAGTGTCATTCGGCGCACCGTCGTGCCGCGTGTGGTCCGCACTGGTAACGAAAGCCATGGGGCTTGGGCGGTGTGACGTGCCGAACTAAACAGGGATCCATGCCACGATATAACTGGCATCGCGATACATCGAAGTGAACGCCGTAGAACCACGCCTCGCGGAGGTGGGGAAAGTCGAATGCCATCTGGGACCTTCGCCACCGGCAGTACACATGAAGCAAAGGCGTGTTCTTCGGGAGAGAACGCCGCCTCAGGCAGGATAGTGTACATCATCACATGTAATGTCCAACAACGTCAGATATCGCTCTCTAGCGTTCAAGCTCACCAACTTCTACGTTTTCGTGAGTCTAATACCCCGCAGTCGGTCGATCGACAAGAATTCGCCTGATGTCGAAGCCTTGCCAGGAGAAGTCGTGAAGTGGAGCGGAATCAAAGACAAGCTGTATTCTGGGAGCAAGCCTTACAGCCGTTTGCTGAACGATAGGCACCCCAGGAAATTATGTCAAATAGGTCCATCAAAGCGGAGCACGACGGCATCCAGATTTCGAAGAGGCACGCCACCCGGATTTTTGTCGCCGCTCGCCAAATCGTGCGGATTGTGGCTGCGGCAGGACACGGCTGATGGAATTGACGTCTTCGGTAAACCACGGTCTCTATGAATAATTTCCGGAGCGGGGCCTATCGTTCAGCAAACGGCTGTAGTGCTTCGTCGAGGTATACATGAGATTTGAATTTGGCGGGACCACCGGAGCGGCGGGGGTAGAATATATGAGTGAATGGGTATGGGGTCGCGGAGAATTATCGGAGATTCTTCACGTCTGAGTTTGATGCCGCTGATGGGATGAGCATTGAATCGTTTGATCCATTTGCGAGCCTGAGCCAATGTTCCCGTATCCCCATCGAGATGAGTTTGTCTCATGTTGCGTTCAACCTGGATATGATGCAAGGTCGGCGCTAGAGAACGGTGTTCGTGAATGACGTGACAATCGGCATGAAAGAGGTACAGTATTTATCCCATTACCACGAGCTCGAAGGCAGGTATGCGCACCTGATCACAATTGGCTAAGAAGACAAATAACACTGAGTTTCACTATTCAGAACAACACGACGTGCGTAGAGAGCTGCAGTGAGCGTGAGAGCTGAAGTGAGCATGAGAGCTGTAGTAGATGCGAGTGAGTGTTGGGCGGGTGCGTATGCGCATCGATCTTGCAAGCCACTAGGAGTAGGTGTCAACCTCGAATGCTAAGATGTCTATGTAGCCGTTACGGGGCAAAGGGCGTGGTGGTGGGGCCTGGACACCAAACACGGAGCTGATTGCATAGACCAATCGACGCGTGACGCAGACATAAACAGATTTTCATGACGAACCCTGTAGAACGGGAGAGTTAGTCACCCCTCACGATGAATACGCACAAACGAAGTGCGGAGCGGAGCCTGTCGCATGGTCGTAAAGACATGGTCCGGGACGAAGCCATTCCTGCTCCTGCGCTGGTGTCCAGGCTAGAAGACTGATCAACACGGTCGAGAGAATGAGGGAGGTGTCAGCCGTAGCACACCACGGACATGCGCTGTCGGTCAGCCGCCAGTCCGAGACACGCCAGACCAGACCGATTGTAAAC
>SFCI01000293.1:0-26046 GCA_004681135.1 Hericium alpestre | reverse complement strand
CATGAAGTAATGGGTTAAATCACTCAATTCATCTATAAAGTCATTATATTGGAATGAATTTATCTCTCCCCTAATTACTCCTATTTTTCCTGACTTTGTTACCGCTGAAATGGACAAAGAAATGTGTCCAAGTCCTCGCCCGAGGAGTCCCCGAGGCGGAGGAGAAGGCGAAGCAACCCAAAAAGGAAGTTGGCGCGACGCGCGTCGGTCACGTGCCCTAAAGCGAAGGAAAACACGTTGGGAGGATTGCATTCACTCGTCAGGTTGAGTGGTTGGCGATGCTTCCCGACTGGTTCTAAGCGAAGCGTTGTCAGGTGGCGTCTGTCAGTGGGGGTGTCGTGAGACGTGAACTGTTGGCGAGAAAATGTGAGCAACTGAACTACTCACATTTGACGACTGGATATGACTGCTCATCCGCGGCTTCTGCAGCTGCAGTGCAAGTCTCCGAAGACGCTCAATCCCTCGACCGTCGGGCTTCTGCGTTAGCAATCCTTGCTTGACCTCGACCTCTTGCATAAATGCAGCGATGTCGGCAAGTGACGTGCCCAAATTCCGGAGCGATCCCAACTGCTCTCTGGTGTATATTGACATGAATTAAGGTATGGACGGAATACAAGTTGTCTTACCCGGAAGAGTTGATTGACGTCCTGAGTTCCTCGATCTGCCGACGAACCTCCTTCCGCTCGGCAGCCAGCGCCACCTGCTGCTGACGGCTTTCTCCTCTCATCCTTGCCAGGCGCTGGCGCATTTCCTGAAGCGACTCTCGCAAATGGGTATGTTCCTCTTTCCTGACAGATGTCTCGAGCAGAGATGTCTTCATTTCACCCTGGAGGGCTGCGATAGTGGTCCCGATCCCATCGAGCTTGTGGTTCAGATTGGATATCTGCCGCCTCGTGGCGATGAAAGGTATCAATGCCGCAGGTAACAGAATGGTGGTGAACAGCACCGCTCGTGTTTGTAACGAAAGAGTACGCTGAGCGGGAACTGACGGAGAAGATTCAGGTCTTGGGTCATTCATTGTAGTGCCTTGAGAAGAGAATGGAATATCGGTGTCGCGGTGCATCGTCAGCGATGTAATGAACTCAAGAGGTACTTGTTAATGTTATCAGCAAGTTCCATCCCCCCTATCCAGCCTCCTCCAACTCGGCGCTCGCTGAGCGCTCAGACTTCGGCTGCCTGACCAAGCCGTCTGTTCGAATCTCCATGTCCTGGGCATGGTCATGACTTGACGACGTCATTTCCACGTGACCGCGATCGTAGAACGATCGAATATGGGCGCGTCGCGTCGGGAGGCGGAAGTAAATGTTGTCCAACCACTCGATCACCAATTATGCAAGAAAGCCTCCGTGACAGAAAGAACGCAAGTTGGGAAAAGATGGGAAAAATTAATAAGATAATTAAAGATAAGTGGACGTGAAGACGTGAATACACCGAAGTTACAGATACAATGGTACAAAGCGGGCAGGACACGAAAGCACTGTGCAGAGAACAGAAGAGAAAGCGACGGGTATAAAGGCATGAACGCAAGCTACCACCGAATTCTGAAAGACCTGAACAACCTGCCCCAAAACCCCTTCTTTTTCTTCTTCGGCGGAACTGGTCCGGAAGCAGCATCGCCATTTGTGTATGGGTCTCTGCGATGCAACGCAGTCAGGCGAATTCAGAGGACGATATGACAAGCAACGCACTGTAACTCGTCCACATAAACTGGATAGTCCTTCTTTAACGCGGCCATAGCTAGCTTGATTTCTTGTACATGAGCCAAACGTACGCCGGGCGGGACAGTGACTTTCCGCCTCCACATGGCTACGCTGTTTCCTGTCTTGGATGGCAGAAATACGAAAACAATCACCTGCACCATGGGATCATAGAAACCGATAGACTCTTGTATGATTTTATCGCGGGTATTCACAGCGTCATTGTAGGTTAGCCAATCGAATGCGGGTTGTAGAGGCGTGACGTTCGGATGGTATGCAGCGTTTGTGATGAGGGCACCTCGTTCTCGAGTTTGAAGGAACTTATTCAGCTGGTTGAAATACATCAGTAATCGATTGGATGCTTTAATAAAGAGCGAAGCAGAAGGTATGTGCGACTTACACCGAACGCGCCGAGATCTGGCGAGATCTCCTCTATCCACATGAGTAAAGATTCGACTCTTTCGTCCTTGTCGTGACGAAACTTCCAATGTATTCTGTCTCGCGCCTTCCTCTCGCGTCCGAACAAAGCCTTTAGAACGGGAATTAATGCTTCTCCATGCGACTCCACAAACGCGAGGTTCGCAAAATCGCTCATCCCATTGCGCCTTCGAGCCATACCGGGGCTTAGCATGTTGAGGGCGTCTGGGTCGAGCTTGCTCGCGTACGCCAGGGTCCGTGAAGGCATCGGATATGCGGATGGTGCATCTGGGCCTGGCACATACACCTGAGCAAGCGATTCTCGATACTCTCGCCGAGCGGCTTCGTCGTCCCACCCACCGTCACTTCGCACGCTCCTCCCGCCGCTTCTCCCGCCGCCTGCTGGCTCGTCGTCCCACCCGCCCCATTCCTGGTTATTATTATCCCAGCCCTCGTCGCCACTATATCCCTGCTCTGATTGATCCCAACCTCCGTCATTCTGCACCGGCCAAGCTCCGCCTCCATAGCCTTGCTCTACTGGAGGCGGTTGTTTCTCCCTTTTCGACCTCTTCAGCTGCTTCGACTGCTGAGGTGGGGCAGGTTGACGTCCCAGCGCGGCGTAGATTGCGTCACGCGCCTGAGGATTGATGTCCTGCCTGTTCGCCGGATCCGCGAAATGCGCCCGATGTTGATGCTGGGGTTGTGCGCGGCGTGGAGCAGTCGGTGGTGGCTTGAATCCTTGTGCGGCGGCTCGTGCAGCTGCTTCAGCGCCCCAGTTCTGCCAGCTGGGTCCAGGAGCGGGCTGGTGGTGTTGCGCCGCCTGAGCTTGAGGTGCGGGAGCAGGAGAGGGAGCGTCCGTCGGTCGATCCCAGTTGCCCCAGGTCGAGCCACTTGGTTGACCCGCGGGCGTAGCTGCTCCTGGCCAACCGGTACTCACTGGAGGCTCGGGAGCTGACGACCACTGACCCTGTTGGTCTTCAACAGGCCATCCCCCAGCGTCTTCCTCGGCATTCCAATCTTGGCCCACGTCGGGCGTGGCATAATTCCATTGCTGAGCCTGAGCGGCAGCATTACTCTCCCCGTCTTCTGGAATAGTGCCTAATCAATGCTTCGTGGATGAAGGAAGAGTCAAGGCGGGCGAGGTGATCGGAACAGACCTAGATGGCCGCCTCCATATAGATCCTCATCATCTCCAACTCGTTCCGTAGCCTGAGGTTGAGCCTTTTGCTTACCCTTTTTATTAGCCTTCGCCATGATGGGGATAGCCTAGCACGCGACTAGGTCGTAATATTGGGTCGGATGAGTTCAAGGGGTGATAGCGAGTATGTCGTAGCTGGGAGCACTGTGATAAGTTTGGCGCAGAGCAAGATTAGTGATGAGACTTTATATGGCCGGTCCAGAGAAAAGACATAGAAATGTGAGCAACAAAAATACGTAAAGGGTAGGAAATCAAGACGCCGTGCATAGGCTGTAAGCTGTGGGTACAACGACTGCCAGAACTCATCGAAGTCAACTTCTCGCCTCCGACATGGGCGCTTCAGCACACGCGCGCTTGATCACGCGTTCCCGATTACAACTTCTTCAGAGGAACGAGATTTCCGACAACTGACCATAAGAACCACCGTATCTATCGATTGTTCCACTTCGCCTGTCTCATTTGGTAGAAACACACCTCTACCGCTACAAAACTTATTGCATACACCGATGTCCTTATCACATACACGATTCCATTTGCTAAATACGGTTGTCATTCCCTATGTAGTCCCGTGCAATCTCCCACCCTAGTTCTTTTCCTGCCCAGAATGGTACGACGCGTTCACTTTCCGCGGACCAGCTCTCCTCCACAGGCCTGCTGACTTTGCGCAGTAGAACCTTCTCATCGTCTGCAAATTGGTTTGCTCCGTAAAAGTTCCTGCCGAACGTACTCACGAAGCCCTCCAGCTTGTCCAGAGCTCCGAATGATTCAAGCAGATGGGCCGTGAGAGGCAATAGTATAGGGGAGGTGTAGATCCCCGCGGCGCACCCATGGGCGGGCGAAGCCGTCGATTTTGAGTCATGAACATGGGGAGCAGAGTCAGATCCGAGGAAGAAACGAGGGTGCCCTGGATCAGATGATGAACTTCCTCAGAACGATTCGGAGTGGCAGAATTCCTGACCTTCTCGAATAACTTCCCTCAAGGCCTCGCGGTCATCCGGGAATTTGGCCACGGGCTTGCAATAGTTCCACGATTGACCAGCCCAGTCGTCGACAGTCAGTGCAAGATGATGGGCTGTGATTGTGCAAGCGACCGTAGACCCAAGGGCTTTTACCGCCTCTATGGCTGCGCGAGTAGTAGCATGTTCGAGGACAATGCGAAGACTCGGGAATCGCTCGTGCAGTTTCTTCAAATGGGGGAGAAACGAGGGCTCCGCATTGATGATATGGATATTCTGGAATCTGGTAAATCCAAGCCTTTATTGGTAAACCATGCAAGATGCATACCGCAGACGCATCTGACGGAACTTCTCCATGAAGGTTGAGCACCATGCCGACCTCCTCCATGGCTTCAAAGATAGGGTAATACGTTTCATAAGACTCGATGCCGCCGTCTGAGTTTGTCGTTACGCCTCTTGGATAAGATTTGACGCCTAACGAAATTATATGGGCGGGAGTGAGCACGGTCGAGAGGTCCACGCACCGACGATCCCAGCCTCTTTAGCTTTCCGAATCTCTTCTGGCGTCAATTCGGGAGACAGGTATAACGTCATAAGGTATTCGACTGAAGAATCTATTGATTCTAATTCAGCCTTGTATTTAAGAGCCTGCTCGGTCGTGGTAATGGGAGGCTTGAGATTTGGCTAGAAGGGGCAGAGATTAGTCGATCGGGCGAAACCGCCTGATAGCCACGCACCATGACATATGCCAGAGAGAAGCCTCCGTGCCTGACATGGGGTGTGACGAGCCTGGAGAGCTCATCCTGACGGAGATGGACGTGAAAGTCGGCGGGGGCGGGGATGGAGATGGTGGTCATCGCGAAATGCGGATGAGGCCCTAACCCGAGTCTGGGAGCAACAACGTGCCCGCACGATCACGTGGCATTGGTTTCGAGGACGCGCCTTGGTTGAGTTTAGCCACCTTCAACAGAGCAACGACGACGCGGACGGCCATCCGACATTCCTACCTCCTCCTCCATCATGGTGTCCGCCGGATCCATCAACGTCGCAGGTATGCATTACTCGTCTTTGCACTGCTCCACCGACAGACTGAACGTCTTTAATCAGTGCGCGTACGACCACCATCCTCATGGGAGGCCGCACGACTCCCCGAACCAGTCTATGACACAACCATTCGAGGAGATGGAACTTTTGCTGCACCGGGAAAGAGCATGTCTATGTCAGCAGTCCGGGAGATCGTGCAAATAGTCGACGATCGCATCCTCACCTTCGATCCTGCTGAGACAGACCAAGCTAAGGCCTTTGTTGAACGTGGTTTCCTCCCACCGGGAACCAAACGTTACAAGGACAAGCGCTTTATGTTTGATAGGGTTCTTCGTGCAGATTCGTCTCAACAGGAGGTCTATGACTGCACGGCCCGCCCCCTCTTGAAGAACCTTTTGGATGGATATAACGCGACGGCATTCGCTTACGGGGTGTGTACACTCGTTGTAATGTATTTTTCTGCTTCTGACTCAATATGACCGTACCACATAGGCGACGGGCTGTGGCAAGACCCATACTATCAGCGGCACCGAGGCCGACCCTGGCATCATCTATCTCACTATGTCCGACCTATTCCAACGCATTGAAGACCGCAAAGATGATTACTCGGTCGAAGTCGTTGTCACTTTCCTCGAAATATACAACGAGGAAATCCGGGATCTACTCTCGGAGCCGGGCACGCCTACACCACATGGTGGTTTGCAGATACGGGAGGACAAATCGGTGAAAGTCGTCGGCCTGGTAGAGCTTAGACCGAAGACCGCGGACGAAGTCAGAGACATCGTCATACTGGGCAATACTCGTAGAACGCAGTCACCGACCCACGCTAACGAGACATCGTCCCGCTCGCATGCCGTTTTACAGGTACATGTCACTCAAGCTCCCAGAACAGCATCCATCACCGAAGAACGGACCATGGGCACGCTCTCCATTATTGACTTGGCTGGCAGTGAACGGGCAGCGGCGACAACTAACATGGGCCAACGCATGGTTGAAGGTGCAAACATTAATAAATCCCTCCTCGCTCTCGGGAACTGCATCAACGCGCTCTGTGAGAGTGGCGGTGCCATTCGTCATGTTCCTTATCGCAACAGCAAGCTCACGCGTCTGCTGAAGTTCTCCCTTGGAGGAAATTGCAAAACGGTTATGATCGTCTGCGTCGCACCCACGTCTATCCACTTCGACGACACGCACAATACCTTACTCTATGCAGAGCGCGCCACCAAGATCAAGACGCGTGTCGTGACGCGCAATGTTGTCAACGTCGACCGACACGTCGGGCAATACGTGGAAGCAATCAACAGACTTAACATCGAGGTTGCCGAGTTGAAGGCTAAGATTGCTGGGAAAGTCAGCGCCGAATCTGAGGTCGCAAGACGCAGAAAGGCCGAGGCGCAGGCTGAAGTCGAACGAGCGAAGAATGATATGCAGTTGCGCGGTGACCAGACACAGGCCTCGGTCTTGGACGGAGCGTCCTCCAGCGGCAAACTCACTGCAGCCCAAATCAAGCTTCGCACTATTCGCTCGAGATTGCAGGAGTTGGATAAACAGGCATCATCATCATCTGGCTTCTCTGCCGATCTCCAGGCAGAACGAGGGTTGCTTCAGGCCCTGGCAGCTCCGGAAGAGCAGGCCACCAGACTTGACAGCGCCTTGAACGTCCGCTTGCAGCGCTCGTCCAATTCTGGTGCCATGTTCGATGCTATGCTTCGGGCAGTAACAGAACGAAGGTCAGACCGACTTGATGCGGTGAATGTGGAGAACGTCAAGCTCGACGCTCGATGGCGCAGAGCAGAGATGGAGAAAGTGAAGGCTGAGGCTGAGCGGGATGCTGTCATGGACGCAATGGGTGATCAGGCTAAGATGCTGGTTCATTTGCTTGGCATGGTGGGGAGGTACACAGTCGCTCTCGGCGATGCCAATTACACCCTTCGCACCGCACTGAACGAGGGCAAGGACGCTCTTGATGGGAGCGTCAGGGTTGTAGCGGCGTCGCTGAAGAGCCTTTCAGAGAGGAACGACGAAGATTTCCAGGCACTAGTGGGGGCCACCACCGCCGCTTATGCTGTCTCAGCTGGAAGACCCTCAGTTCTGGAAAGCTTCCAAGGGCATACGAAGTTTGGCCGTCTCTCTTCAGCGCCGAACTCGTCTGAACAGCCAAAGACCAAGCCTGCGAGACGGTCGGTCTCGTACGGACCAATCGGCTTGGGCTCGCCAGCGCGCAAGAACCATCTCAGATCACCCCGCAAATCCCTCAGAAATAGTCTATCCAACGCCGTCCCGTATCGTCGTCCATCGGATCGCGAGAAGGAAAAGAAGAAAGGAGTTCAATGGAAGGATGAGGCTGGGCAGGGCAATCTTGATGACGGAGGTGCCGGTTCTTCGACGTCGGGTAGCAGGAAACCTGCGATTTCCATTACTCCTGCTTCGGACGACAGTGGCGTCTTCTCCACCAGCGCACAACGGGCTGCGCCAGGTTCAGAAAGCGATTGGGAGGACGAGAAGACAGATGACAGCGTCAACTTCAGTCTGGGATCCCTTCCTCCTCGAGACCTGCCTCCTTCGCGAGCAGGCGCGCCATCGCGCTCACGGCGTGTCAGTCGACTCGACCCCTCTTTCCTGAAGTCCCGCGGTCCATCCGCGCTCGGGAGCTTGGCAGAGGACGATGAGAATGGCGAGGCTTCGTCTTTTAGCGCCAGACGCCCTGGTCCGCTGTCCGATCGGAATTTCAACTTGACCACCTCCGAGGCATCCTCCGCGGGTAGCAGCAGCAGCAGCGCCAAAGCAGATGGCAAGATGCGCAGCGCGAACCACGGTCCTGACCGGCCTGACCAGTCCAGCCCGCGACGCCCTCCGCCTACTCCCAGGGCAGCAGGCTCGACCACGAAATCTGGGCGACGACGGTCAAATATTGGGCCAATGCGAAGCGAGAAGAGGAGGCGGTCGAGTCAAATTCCTCAATTGTCGCCAAAGGCAAGAGGGGAGGACCGGTCGGCCAGCACTCTCGGGCACAGCACCGGCGGGCCGCGGAGGGTCGCGTTTGCCGACGGCGAGCTGTCGATGCGGCGATCGCCCGCGAAGAAGACGAAGCGCATGTCCTTGCTCAACATGGCCTCAAGGGGCATGAACTCGTCGCGGCCGAGGACTAATGGCAACACATCGCTGGCCAATATATCTATGGCGGACATTAGCACCGGGGATGCCAGTTTCAAAGGGGGTTCGAAACCAACCTGGAAATGAACGCACAAGCTTTGTACTAGTACCAGTAACATGCCTTCTCTCTCTTTCGTACAACATACCCGTATTTTATAGCTAGAAGTCGTGATCATGCACCTTCTCTGTGATTGTCCTTTTTACGACCATCCATGATATCCATGTTGTTATATATACTCGTCGCACCTTGTCCTGTCTAGCTGTCTACAGTTACTAGCGAATGTCTATTCCGTCCAATCTGTATGTTGTCGTGGAGCTCTTGACTCGGAAAATTGGTCTATCATGCCCATCGGACGACAATGTTTCTCGTGAAGTTCCGTCGACTGATACCGACGGTTGGATAGCACGGTCAACGTGGAATGGTACATCGCGACGGTAGTCTTAGCCCGACTACCCTAAATAACCCTTTTCACCTCGAAGAAGGACTAGCACAAATTCTCAGCTTCAGACTAGCATATATGATAGACGGAGTAGCGTACCTTCAAATAATAGATTTGCCATGCGACGACTGCGAACAGCACCACAGACTGCAATATTGACCACCACTTCACTCGGGAGTTGGTCGACTCGGCTGTATTTCTGTGTGTCCGCTCGCGCACGACGATGTATTCTTGTTCATCTTTGACGGCCGTCAGGCCGTTCGCCAACAGGCGGATTTCGCGCTCGATTGGAGCAACGACCTCTGTCGTGTGCGCGTTAGTAGCGTGAAGAAGGACATATTCTATTAAACATACCATCCTCTCCCTCGCCCACATAGATAACCCCATGCACATTGAAGCTGAGGGGAAGGTGTCAATATATGGCCTCTCGAAAGAAACGGACGGCCGTACCTGACAATCTTGTCCGCAATGGCGCTCATCTGGTTGGAGAAGCAGTATTCGTGTCGGCCGTCCATCTCAGCGGTGACAGCAATAGTGCCCGTGGACTGCTTTATGTGCTTGCCCATAGCATGCCCGTTCGGGTCAGTAATCTAGAAAGGTTCACAGTATGTGAGTTAACATCCGGACCGCAAGGTATTGTACTGACCCAGAAGTCAATGTCTAGATGACCGCCGCCTCCGACTTGATACGTTACTGTCATCTGTGATCTACATCAGTATCAGATGTACTCGGAAAGCCTGTCTACGCACCTTGTCATTCTTGTGGAGGTCCTCGAAGAAACACTCCTTCTTCCCGGCGGTAACTTCAATGAGGTGGGCAGACGCGAACGAGAGCAGACCAAGCATGCAAAGACAGAGAGCAATTACATGAGATTGCGACCGAGCCATGCTGAGAAGGCTGACTCGATGACGAGGCCGTTTAGAAGAAAGAAAGTGATAGTGATATGACCGCGACCAAGTAGAGGATGCAGTGCTCATGAGCAGGCGCCCGAGGACCCGAGAGACTAGGGCTGTCCCAGGTCCTCCCTGCGAAGGATCCATCTTGGGCTTTGGGCTCTCTAAAGCACGCGAACGATCCTGACCACCCTTTCATCTTGTTCATCGCCATCCTCCACCCCCACTTTAATACTTTACGCAAACAAGACATGGCTGACGCTGGAGACAACCCCCTTGCCCCCAAGGTAAGTCTACCATAGCCCGAGCAACCCCGTTACAAACGGCGCTGCCGAAATGAATTAGTCGCTGATCTCTTCCTTCATTACTTTCAATAGCAGGAGGAGGAGGCCGAACCCCATTTCGAACCCGTTATCAAGTTGACCGAGCAGGTCGAGATCAAGACCAACGAAGAAGATGAGCAGGCCATTTTCAAGATGTATGTTATTTTTTCAGCAGATCGCCATTTATCGATGCCCTCTTTCTCATGATCTCATACCTATTGCTCTTCTTTTCAGGCGCGCAAAACTCTTCCGCTTTGACTCCGAGTCTTCAGAGTGGAAGGAACGTGGTACTGGCGATGTGCGCCTGCTGCAGCACAAGGAGACAAAGAAGGTCAGGTTGGTGATGAGGCGCGATAAGACTCTGAAAGTCTGCGCCAACCACCTCAGTAAGGATGTTCTCCTATATGTTAACATCCCGTGCCGATTTTTTGACGCGTCTTTGTCTTTGTCTACAGTCTCTCCCGACATGAAGCTGCAACCCAATATTGGTTCGGACCGGAGCTGGGTGTGGAAAGTCTTGGCCGATTACTCTGAGTCTCCCCCAACCTCTGAGACTCTTGCCATCCGGTTCGCGAATGCCGAAAGTGAGTGCTATATCTTTTGAATCTGTCGGCACCTCTCATTCAATCATCCATTAGATGCTGGCCAATTCAAGACCGCCTTCGAGGAAGCTCAGAAGACCAATGCTGCTTTGGCGCCCGGTGCCGAGACTGCCCCTGCGAAAGAGGAGAAAGAGAAACCTGCCGAGGCGGCTGAGCCCACAAAGGCTGAGGAAGAAGCCCCGAAGCAGGACGAGCCGGAGGCGAAGGCAGAGGCGGCCGAGGAAAAGAAAGAGGAGGCATAAGTTTGCCGCAGCAGTAACAATAATGTTTGTTCATGACATCGATATATTGTTTCATACCATTGACCTGTAGAACATTGTGTCAACATGATTTTTCACTTATATTTCACAGGATGCCTCGCGGCTGTCCCTCAGGAATCTTTGATGTTTTGAATGTTGCATTGACGGTATTGATGAATTGTAGTACTACACATGAGACGGTGGATCGAATCAACTCGTCTTCTCGTTAATGGCCTCCTCATCCGCCCACGCTGCCCAGAAAGCTGCGCCCTCTCCTTTCGACCAATACAGAGCGGACTGTTTCCCTAACACCACATCCTCGTTGATGAGGACATACCGTATATGCTGGAAAGGGGCTAAGTATTCGTGCTGAGAGAGACTTGAAATGACTCTTACCGAACCACTAGAAAGCGAGGGCTTTGTTAGTAACATTCCAAACTGTAAACTCAGAACCACTTACGGCACTTCATACATGGGCTCCAGAAGTAATTTCTCCTACACTGTATCAGAAACGCCGTCAGGTCTGTCACCACATGTACCACGCACCATGATTCCCCTCAAGCCACGGGCACCACCCCCACGCTCAGCAGCCTTCCGACAAATCTCATTGAGAGCACGATTTGTGAAGCGAATTTCAACACCAGAGTAGCCGAACAGCGCGGTGTACTGCGAGACAAGCGAGCCCCTGACCTCGGTCAAAATCCGTCGGAGGTCTGCAGGCGTCAGCGGTGCAAGTGTAGTTGTGCAAGGTAGACGCGAAATGAACTCCGGTATAAATCTAACGGTCATATACTCAAATGTTGTGCTAGAGTAAGAAGAGGATGCTTACCCGTATTTCACCAAGTCTGAAAGTACGTGATTGGTGTCAGTCAAGATTGCAGGTTAAGTAGTCGTTGCATCTACCCACCGGCAGGTTCCACAAGGTCAAGGAGATTTGAGTGTGATCTTTGATTAGACGTGAAAAATGACATGAATGATGAATCTGAGCCTTCTTCGGACGAAGACGTCAAATTTGCGGTAAACCCGATCGACTGATAAAACATTAGAAGGCGAAAAGATTAAGTCTGAACTACGCACCCCCTTGGCGACCCGCCTCTTGATTACATTGTCAAGGCCCACAAAGGCCCCGCTCAAAATGAACAGCACATTCGATGTGTCAACCTGGTACATATCCGGCTTGGCTACAAGGGCATGTCATCGTTAATTAAGGGTCGAGAAGTACGGATGTGGAACTTACGAGGGACAAGATTAGGATTTCGTTGTCCTGAGCGAGGGCGAGTCTCGCCTGTGGTACCCGGTCCTTCTACGGACGAGCCTTTCGCAGGCACCGTAACAACGGAACCCTCCATCATCCGAAGGAGCGCTTGCTGCACGCCTTCACCGCCCACGTCACGCGAGCCCTCCATGCCACCCGCTGATTTCCTCGCAACCTTGTCGACCTCATCTATGTAGACTATGCCCATGCTGTCGCGCTCATTTAGTGGTGTCCTACTTGGAGAAAAATAAATCTTACCTTGCTCTATATGGATCCCAGCTTGCAGCTTGCAGCTACATGGCTGAGTAGAGATACAGATCCACGGAGGCAGCAACTTACCAGTCGTTGTATACACATATCGACATCCTCTCCTACGTCTGGGAGGCCCATCAGTCAATTAATTAATAAGGCGCCTCTTAGAGCAAGGTAAAATACTGACATCCTGCCTGTGGACAATCATAAATGTAAGCCGAGAGCCCACAACTATGGTTCGTGACTTACTTGGGTAAATGAAGTTGCATCGCTGACCGAGAATGGCACATCGAGGACCTTCGCCAATGTTCTGGCTAGTAATGTCTTACCTGTATGAATGTGAATGTCCATGATTTTTGGGATATGCACGATAGATACCTGATCCAGTTGGCCCCCTGGTGTGGTACAGTGAGCATCACTAACTACAATGGCCAACACGAAACGACTCACATAATGAGAACATTACTCTTCTCAATCATTGGTGGCTCCATATGTGACTGCATTGGTATTGATGATGACAAGGGAGGGATGCGACGCGGATGGGGATGCACTTCGGCAGGGACTATGCCTGACCGAGCTGCGTGCGGTATGAGTCCTGAGATTACTTTCATACAAACACACAAACTTACGATCTCCTGGGCGTTCTTCATCCCAGTCTGCACCGGACTGATCTGGGTCAAGAGCTTGGATATTCGCGCGGACTCGGTTACAGTGGTTGAATACGCTTTCGTAGCGAGAAGTTGGCGATGCAGTAAACATCAACGGACGCCCTAATCTGGTGAAAGCTGGCCAACTCACGCTACAGACAATACTTTCTTTGCGTTCTCTTGACCGATGACGTATTGGTCGAGATATTGCACCAGCTTGAGGAGTCACCGAAGTTTAGCCAGTCTAGCAGTGAGCGTGAGTTGAACCACTCACTTGACGAGGAGTAGCTAGCCCTGCAGGCCTCATAAATGGCATTGCGTCGCTATCGTCTCTCGAAGAATAATCATATTGTGCTTGGGTACGGATCGATCGTTTAATGAGGTGGAGGGATCGCGCACGCCAGGCCGTGAGGGAGTAGGTGAAGCTGCGATTGCACTGCAACATATTACGAAACTGTAGAATATACGCCAACTCAGAGCCAAAGGCTCAGATGGCGAGCTGGATGAAAGAGTCAAGGATTAGGACAAGGTCGATTGATAATATGAATGTTTGGGACGATGAGACGCACGACCGAGTCTGCTACGTCTGGAGTCCGGGAAATCACTTCTGCCGTAATTGCGCTTACGGCGCCAACGCTCTCAGCTCACTACCGCCACAACGACTCGAGGACCACACCACACCTGCTTCTGACTCTTTCCTATACTTGCTTCGTTTCGCTTTCCATCGGCTCTCAAATGGCTGGACGAGATTCACGCTCTATATCACCTCGAAGGGAAGATCGTCATCGCCGGGGCGACACCACAGACAGATACGACCGGTATGACCGATACGACAGAAGTTCCACACACAGGGACCCCGACGACGATAGGCGGAAGCGTCGACGCAGTAGGAGTAGGGACGTAGACGATAACCGTTCAAGACGGCGAACAGATCGAAGCAGGAGCAGGAGCAGGAGTAAAGACCGCTCCGAGAGGAAAGAGAAGAAGTGCGTAAACATATCTCGGATTCACTACAACCGTTCGCGACTTAACATTCGCATCGTAGGCAGAAAAGGGATAAGTCTGAGGAGCGGAAGGCTCGCAAGGCTGAGAAGAGGAGGGTGCAGGAGGAAGAGGAGGCCCGTCAAATCGCTGAACTGAGTGTCTATAGCGCAACCGACAATCCTTTCCACGACGTCAACCTGGGACAGCAATTCAGGTGGCACAAGAAAACCGAGAAGGAGAAGAAGTCAGGGCTCACGCTAGCTGAGGCGCAGCACAGGGATGCGATAAGGAGGCAGGAGGCCAAAGAGGAGCTGGAGAAATTGAACAAACGTCGGGCGGAGCGAGAGGCGGAGCAGCGTCTGAGAGAAGAAGAGGAGGTGAGGATGCAGAGGTTGCAAGAGTCTGCTCAGATGTCTGAGTGGATTGCGAAAGACGGGGATTTCCAGCTTGAGCAGGAGCGCAGAAGGGCTGCCATTCGCATCAGGGAGAAGAGAGCAAAGGCTATCGACTTCCTGGCTCTCAACCTCAGGTATATCAACCCTGATGAGGAGGAGGAGGAGGAGTTGGGGGATGACGCCGGTCTGGAGATTGACATTGATGAACCATACAATATCTTCCGAGTAAGTCCTATAATGTCTACCTCTGCGCATCTGTGTATTGACTTCGTTGGTCAGAGCCTTTCTCCTGACCAGGTGGAGGAGCTTCATGATGACATAGAACGCTATTTGTCACTTGAACAATCCGACGTGAATATCGATTTCTGGACAGTGAGTATCATTGCCTTTCCTTGACGATTTGCTGCTGATCATCTGTAGAATATGATGGTTGTATGCAAAGATCGTTTGGACCGAATCAAAGCGGACCAGCGATTGGGAGTCGAAGCCGCTGCGGCTGTAGAAGCGGACATCACAGCTCTGCTTGAAGGCAAATCATATGAACATTTAGTCGCCTTGCAAAGGCAGATTCAAGCCAAGCTCTCGAGTGGCGAGCCGTTGGATACGGACTATTGGGAAGGCCTACTGAAGAAGCTGCTGGTACAGAAGGCGAAGGCATGTCTCTCAACGACTCATACGGAGAATCCGGTCTCACCTTGCTTGCTTCTAGGCTAAATTGAAAACTCTTCACGAGGTCGTTGTGCGCAATAGGCTTGAACAATTGCGGAAGAAGCAGCGAGATGAAGCTCTTCAAGCTCAAGAAGAGCTTTTGGAGGGCGTCGCGAGTGACGCAGTCAAAGGCAAAGCCCATGTCATTGAGCCAGCAGCTCAACAAGAGCGTACTGTCGCCGAGGATATTGAACCTTACAACCGCGCAATGAGCCCAGCGTTGGTTGATATTACGAAGCTGCCTTACGAGGAGCGACAGATCGATATTGTCCTCGAAGCGGATGATACTCGAGCATTGGTCAGTCGGGTTCGCCTCTCATTCCTACATCCGCTGAATGGGTTTCTAGTTCGAGCAACGTCGTGCAGTTGCGGGTTCTCGCTTTATTCCCAAGGCCGCCCAACCTATCATAGAAGAGCCTGACGAGGAAGCGCCTAGTGGTGCGGATCTCGCCTCCGAGGCTTTGTACAGGGCCGAGGCCGAACGGGATATGGACGAAGAAGAAGAACTCTTCAACCTCGAAGAAAACATTCAGACCCCGACAAGTTACAACTGGGAAGATAAGTATCGGCCGCGCAAGCCCAGGTACTTCAATCGCGTGCATACAGGTTATGAGTGGAACAAGTACAACCAAACACATTACGAGTAAGTGTTATTCATTCGATAATCCACTCACTATGATTGACTGTATCCTAGCACCGACAATCCTCCCCCGAAAGTCGTCCAAGGCTACAAGGTTTGTTCTCTTGATCTATTTTCTTATTATATATGATGGTTGACCCGAATCTAGTTCAATATCTTTTATCCGGATCTCATCGACAAGTCTAAAGCGCCAACGTACAAGATGGTTAAAGAAGCCGGGAACGATGAGACTGTGCTGCTCCACTTCAGCGCTGGGCCACCTTATGAAGATATTGCGTTCAGGATCGTCAACCGAGAATGGGAGTACTCTCACAAACGGTAAGCTCCTCTCGCACTCCTCATTAGGTACGGTGTTACTTACGGGTATGTGCAGTGGATTTCGCAGCAGTTTCGACCGCGGATGCCTATCGCTCTGGTTTAATTTCCGTCGCAACGTAAGCCTTTATGCTCTGTCTCTGATCTAGTAGCTCACAGCTTTCTCTTGCAGTTCTATCGGAAGTAGTATGTCTAATCTGCATGTACGACTATCCCTTTGCCATTCAGGAATACTATTATTGGCGAACCGTTCTTGTAAGCGTCTTGTTATAATATAGCGTCTCCCTTTTCTGCAATGATCAGAAGGAATTTCGTGGGCGACTCCAAATCTAGCGCGACTTCTGCATCTAACTCTGAAGTGGTACTGCTGCTGTTCCCTGCAATGCCCGTCAGGTATGCACTGATGCCGGTATGTTTATTACTTTCCTATTGGGATTAGGATTACTTGCAGTGAACGTGGTGCGTCTTCTGGATGGTCTCGACTTCTCATTTTTGCAATGTTTGCATTGCACTATAAGTTAGCAGCTGGATGGATATTGACTTTTCTGAGACGCCCGCATGCACAGCGCCATCGATGCGCAGGTCTTGTTCGTCCTCTTACTCGTAGCTGTTGCCTAACATAACTTACGAGCTATCCCTCGGGCAATCTTGTCACTGTGTTCCCTCAGCGAGCAGAGGTTTAATGGCCGAGGTTACTTGACGTCATCATGGGCGACAGCCCGATGCTGTTTACACCTCTTGTGTCAGGTCTCTACTACGTACATCTGTATGCGTAGGTTGTACTCTTTGTCTCTCTTTCTGCACTTCGTGTAATTTAGCGAACCTGAACGAGCAAACGTCCATTCAAGTTTGCACGGTTTGTTTGAGCTTATACTTACGGGGAGGAAATTTCGAGAAGAGCGCAGCAGACTGAGAGCGCCCGAGTCTCCACCCGATTACAAGATCCTGCCAAAAGAGGCAAGTTAGTCAGCTCTGTAGAATGACGGAGAGCGCGCGTCGAGTCCAAGGTTGGCCTGCACTCTCATATAACTGTACTATTACCACCTACATCGACGTGTACTCTTCCTCTTCAACACTTAGAATCTCGGACGTTTCATTAAGAAGCTTGAAAGCAATGGGGTCAATTCAATTGAATGTCCCCATGGAAGTCGACGAAGATACGATCGATGAGGGCCTCTACTCCCGCCAACTGCAAGTTGCATCCTTTTCTATTCTACACAATCTGAAATACTCACGCTTTTCCTTGCAAACTACAGTTATGTCCTAGGGCACGAAGGTGAGCAGGCTGGGAAGGTGTTTGATCCAGAGATCTCATTCTCTTATAGCAATGAAGCGGATGGCCGCATCTAATGTCTTGATCGTGGGTCTGGAAGGATTGGGTGTTGAGATTGGTATGTCCTTGCTACATTATCTGTGTAGCGTGTATTCAAGCCTTTTCCAGCAAAGAACATTGTTCTTGCCGGTGTCAAGTCCGTAACGCTCTTCGACCCTGAACCCGTCCGTATCCAGGATCTCAGCAGCCAGGTGCGTTCTTCTTCTGCTGCCCGTCTTGCTTTATAATGACGCGTCGTATATAGTTTTTCCTACGTGAAGATGATGTCGGAAAGCCTCGCGCAGAGGCGACACACAAACGTCTCGCGGAGCTGAACGCCTACGTTCCTGTGCGAAACTTGGGCGGCGTTGCGGGGACACCCGTAAACGTAGGCCTTATCAAAGATTTCCAGGTACGTCATGTTTGAATAACCTCTATTTCGATATACTCATTCAACTTCCACTAGGTCGTTGTCCTCGTCAATCAGTCGCTTGAAAAGCAATTGGAAATCAACGACTGGACCCACAAGAATGGCGTGTACTTCATCGCAACTGAGACTCGAGGTCTCTTTGGGTTCGTCGGTCTTGTTCTCCTCTCATGTCTTGATGATAACACATGCCATCAGATCCGCTTTCAACGATTTTGGCCCCAAATTTACCTGCGTCGATCCTACGGGGGAGCAACCGTTAACTGGCATGATTGTCTCGGTCGACAAGGTAAATTAATACAATCATCGACTGGGGATCAAGTTGATGAGCGTTCGTCCAGGACAAAGAAGGTCTTGTTACTTGCCTGGACGAGACCAGACATGGTTTGGAAGACGGCGATTACGTTACGTTTTCGGAAGTGCAAGGAATGGAGGAGTTGAACGGGTGTGAGCCACGCAAGGTTACAGTCAAGGGCCCATACACGTTCAGCATTGGTGATACCACTGGATTTGGCGACTACAAGTCAGGTGGAATTTTCACGCAAGTGAAGATGCCGAAAATCCTGGAATTCGTATGTTCTTTCGTTCAATTATATGCATAGAAATCATTAATGCCGTGCATAGCACTCACTTCGCGAGTCGCTGAAGAGTCCTGAGTGTTTCATCACTGACTTTGCCAAGTTCGATCGTCCTGCCACACTCCATGCTGGCTTCCAGGCCCTCTGGCAATTCAAAGCACAGAATCAGCGCGCGCCTCGTCCCAGGAACGCCGAAGATGCTACTGCTGTGGTCTCATTAGCCAAAAAGATCGATGCCGATGCCGATGAGAAGGTCCTGACAGAGCTGTCGTACCAAGCCGTAGGGAACCTTTCGCCCATGGTGGCAGTACTGGGTGGCTTTGTTGCTCAGGAAGTGTTGAAAGCTTGCTCCGCGAAGTTCCATCCTACGATCCAACACTTGTACTTCGACTCCCTCGAGTCGTTACCCTCGGAGCTTCCCAGTGAACAAGACTGCCAGCCTACTGGGTCTCGATATGATGGCCAGATCGCTGTCTTCGGCAAGAAGTTCCAGGAGAAGATTGCGAATCATCGCCAGTTCCTGGTGGGCGCCGGTGCGATTGGATGTGAGATGCTGAAGAGCTGGAGTATGATGGGTCTTGGTGCTGGTCCGAAAGGAGTCATTCATGTCACCGACTTGGACACCATCGAGAAGAGTAACCTCAATCGACAGTTCCTCTTCCGACCAAAGGACTTGGGGAAGTTCAAGGCTGAAGTTGCTGCCGCTGCGGTTTCGGAGATGAACCCAGATTTGAAGGGTCACATTCAGAGCAAGCAGGAGCCCGTTGGACCAGACACAGAGAGTACGTAACGTCGTTTCAGCAAGGTTTCGTCGACTAATCTCCTTTGCAGACGTCTACGGAGAGGAGTTTTTCAAGGATATCGACGGCGTTACTAATGCTCTCGACAACATCAAAGCTCGTAAGTTCTCGGCCTGTGAACATCTTATCTTTCTACTCACTCTTCCTTTCAAGGTTTATATATGGACCAGCGATGCGTTTTCTTCGAAAAGCCTTTGTTGGAATCGGGGACCTTGGGGACGAAAGGGAACACGCAGGTCATCATCCCGCACCTCACTGAGTCCTATGCGTCGTCGCAAGATCCTCCTGAAAAGGAGACCCCTTCATGCACGGTCAAGAACTTCCCCAATGCCATTGCTCATACCATAGAGGTTGGTCGCATCCTCGTCCTATTCGATTGATTCTTACGCCTGTATCGCAGTGGAGTCGACAAGAATTTGACAATCTCTTCGTCAAGCCTGCACAATCCGTCAACTCCTATTTAACGGACCCTAGCTTCCTCGAGAACACGATGAAATATTCCGGCCAGCACAAGGAACAAATTGAGCAGATCGTGTCTTACCTGGTGACGAACAAGCCCATTACCTTCGAGGAATGCATTGTGTGGGCGCGCCTCCAGTTCGAGGAGAAATATAACAACGCGATCCGTCAACTCCTGTTCAGTTTGCCGAAAGACGCCACCACCAGCACTGGCCAGCCTTTCTGGAGTGGGCCGAAGCGTGCGCCGGAGCCCTTGACCTTTGATTCTAACGATGTGAGTATTTTGCGTTGCTGCATGCGTATTCCGTCTTACATGTGTGACGGCCCATCCAGCCCACCCATCTCGGCTACATTATCGCTGCCGCAAACCTTCACGCATTCAACTACGGCTTGCGTGGTGAAACGGACCCAGCAGTGTTCAGGAAGGTGGCCGATTCGGTCCTTGTGCCGGAGTTCACTCCCAAGAGCGGCGTCAAAGTTCAAATCAGCGACACTGACCCAACGGAGAGCAACCCTGGTACGCCTTTGTTCACATCCCAATCATCGCCTCATTCTGAATTTCGTGCATATATAGACCCTACCGATCCTATGGAGCTGGTCAAGCAGCTGCCTCCACCGTCTTCCCTTGCAGGTTACCGCTTGAATCCCGTTGAATTCGAGAAGGATGACGACTCGAACCACCACATCGACTTCATCACAGCAGCGTCCAACCTGCGCGCCATGAACTACAGCATCAACCCCGCCGATCGCCATACTACGAAGCAGATTGCGGGCAAGATCATTCCTGCTATCGCGACAACTACATCGCTTGTCGTGGGATTGGTTTGCTTGGAGCTCTACAAGGTAAAATCACGCGACACTATTAGTGAGGCTAGGCTTCGCTAACCTCTTTCATCAACAGATCATCGACGGAAAGAATAAGTTAGAGAACTACAAGAATGGATTCGTTAATCTCGCTCTGCCATTCTTCGGGTTCTCTGAACCTATTGCTGCCGCGAAGAACAAGTACGGCACCACCGAGTGGACTCTCTGGGATCGCTTTGTGTTCAGCAACGACCCGACGCTGAAAGACATCGTTGATCACTTCAGCAAAGTGCACAAGCTCGAGGTCACTATGGTCAGCCAGGGAGTTAGCATGCTGTGGAGTTCGTTCCTCGGCAAGAAGAAGGTTCGTACTGCGTCATGAATGCACCTCGATTATACTTACATTCTCATATAGAGCGAGGAACGCTTGCCAATGAAGTTTAGCCAGCTTGTCGAGTACATCAGCAAGAAGCCTGTCGCTCCCCACGTCACGCAGTTCATCGTCGAGGTCATGGTCATGGACGAGGAGGGCGAAGATGTCGAGGTACGGTGTCCCTCTACTTATCATCAAGGCGTTTGCTAACCTACTCGACTGCGTCATTAGGTGCCTTTCCTGGTCGTCCGCAAGTAAAGAGCAAGAAGTAGAGAAGAAGAAAGTAGAGAAGAAGTCGGCAAACGAATTCTGTTGTAGCTGAAGTAATAGATTGTGTATCAGTTAGTCGCAAATTACAGTGTTTTCTCGCGATCCACCATCAGACGAATTGGACGTCTGCGATGCACAGTTCTTATCACGTCGTGCTCAACATGTACGGCATGGAGGGGTCCAATTGTCATGTCAGAAAACACCCACAGGATGTCAACTACTAACTACTAGGACGAGGGGCATAGAGACCAAACGCGGTGTTGTACAGTAGCGAGGAAAGAAATCTGCTACCGAGGCACGTATACGAATGATGTACGGTGGATAAGCAAGAGGGGGCGAGTAAAGACGGCGGTGATTCAAAGACTGGAAAGGTAAGATGAAAGGTGATGTTTTTGTGAATTTGTATTTTTTCTGTATGTTTTTCTGGGTTTCGTGACGAACGCTATGTGGAAACTACCAAAGCGAGGTGACGTGAAGAGAGTATTAGTAGGGAAAACCACAATACCGAGCGGGCAAGGGAGAACACGTCGGAAAGACCGAATCTGACTGAAGCCTATGAGACACGATACGTACAGCGAGGTGCACGCGAAAGCGCGCACTGCTCGAGGAAATGTCCGTATTCCGCTTCATTCTCCTTCTAAAGACTCGGCGAATGACGACCTTGGTGGACCGCCTTGACCAAGAACCTATGGTCGGTCGGAGATGGCGAAGATAAATATGACATGTCGAGGAATGCAGGGACGTTGAAGTGAAATGAATTGCCTAGTGACCGCTATGGACAGGATGGATATGCCATCGATGGGTGGTGCGGCCAAATAAGAAATATAATGCGGCGGCGATAGAAAGACAGCAGGAGAAAGGCGGAAGAGGGATTAGTCGAGAAAGCGAGTGAAGGGAACCGTCTAGACAGCAATGCTGGGGGCTCCAGTCGGTTCGTGAGTGTTATGCCGAATGCCGAATGCCGTGAATTATTAGAGCTATCGCAGAATCCTGGATGCAGCTGTACATTGAAAAAGGGCAAGGAGAAATGGTTGCGAAGTGGAGCGTCAGGCCCTGATCCATGCCGGTTGGTACTGAAGACCAGAGTCGTGTCCCAACTGAGGTCCATAGACTGGCCCATACCGGTACTGATCGGCGCCAGTCCAACGCGGTTCCGGATGAGACAACTGGGGAGGCATTTTCTGAGAGGTCATCCTGAGGTCGCTGCAAGCGTACTCGAAGTGTGTTTGAGAATGCGCACGACCGTGGCCAATCTGCTGCGGGACAGACTGATGGTCGACAGACAGAGACGCAGATCGGGAGTGATGAGCCGATTGACCGTAGTCGTAAGCAATGGGTAGCGCAGAGATAGGAGGCAGCTGGTATTTCATAGAAGGGGGTGGGAAGAAACCACCCCCAGCGTTCCAGCCCGCATAACCACCGTTCGGCATGGCAGAGAAGGACTGCAATGGTGCCAGCAATGGTGCCGGAGGCGGCAGCATGAGAGGCCGTACGGCCACGTATTGCCCCTGGGCCCTACCTCCGTCACGCATGATGGGCTCATCAGCGGCAGGACTCCATTTTGCCGGAGGGGGCAACATTCGATCAGCTGCAGCCATCCGCTCCCAATCACAGCTCTTCTGCTGAGGGTAGTTGCCAGAGCCATCACCCTGCGCATCACGTACTGACCCTCCCCGACTAACGCGACGTCTCGGCATGTATTCTTCGCGCAACGGACCGTCCTCATCCAAGTCGATCTCCAAGCCATCTGCAGACGTCTCAAATGAAGACCGGCCCATGCGCTGGCGCTGCCTTTCTTCCAGACCAAGGAAGACAGGCTGAGGAGCCGGCTTGGAGGCACAGCGGTCGTTGCATGCTGGCGGCGTGTTGCTCGTGTTTGACACTTCGATCAACTCCTCGATGGCTTTTCTCACCACGGAATGCGGATTTGATGACGGACGAGAGATAGGCTGGGGACGGGATGACGAGAGTGTCATATGGTATGACAAGAGATGTTCAAGCCACTGGTTCCAGATGTGCGCGGGAACGGACAACTGGTGAGAAAACATATCCAGAGCCAGGTACTCCAACCTATTGAGGGATTGGATGGGAACGCCTGAAATGGTATGCCTGAGCGAAGCGAGTCAGCCTGACAGGGAAAACAATCTGACACAAACTGAACCTACCAAGTCTTGTTCGAGAAAGTATGGTCGTCCAACCACTTGTTGGCCAGCATGCAGCCAAGCAAAACAAGACGAAACGGCGCGTGGCGTTCGATGGCTTCTCTATCTGCTCCTCCCTGCCACTCGTCGAGGCCAAGCAACTCAGCGCGGAAGCGCAATTCCTTCACACACTCCGGACCCAATCCAACAGGCGCAAAAGAGACGGGAAGACGGATGATGTACCAGACTGCTAGAAGAATGGCGGATGGCTGTAGAAGAGTCGACATCAGCAAAGAGCGAATAGAGTTGGCCAGGTAGGACGGCGGGGCTGAGGAGTACTGTCGAGGGGCAGGTCTAAGAACATGTATAGGTCAGATATGGATGCCGTCCAAGAAAAGAAATCACTCACGAAGACGGAGCGTAGAAGTCCGGCAGGCTCATGCCTGTCGTGCATGCCTTCCAGATATACGATGCCACCCACTCCGAAAGAGGGTCTGCAAGTTTCTTGTATGAAGTCGTGCTAGACGGCGCGCCGCAAGAGTCGAAAGCGGGCGCCGGGTCAGCTTGAGATACCTGATCGAAGTCGCGATATTGCTGAGGTGGCGAACGCTGCCGTACATCCGAACCCTGTCCGTACAACGCCGAGTTGACATAGAATCCGGGGACTTGAGACGTGTGGGCTTGTACATTGCCGCAGGTCTGGGCTGTTGCTACGACACGGTCCACGAAATCGCCGAATGGTGTCATGGGTCCGATCGGGCTTGATGCAGGGTCCCCGTCGGCAACGGCGAGCTCGGGAGATGGCTCTTCGAAAACCGGCGTGAATGCGCCACGTTCATACATCTGCTGGTCTTCATCGTACATGTCATAGTCGTTGACGGATCCCGAGAACTGGAATGAACCCGTGCCATGACTCGGCTCAGCCTCCATGCCGACGCCTTCCCGGGTGTCGGGGGAGTGTCCGCTCCACTGGCTCTCGATGTCGCAGTCAATAGAAAAACTCATCTCATCGTCCGCATCCTCCTCGCACTCAAACGGCTGCTGGCACCTCGGCAATGACGCGGGAACCGGTTCGGCCATGAGTGTTAGAGCGGGCGGAATGCACGCTTGCGCGCGCTCTCCTTTAATAACGGGCGCGTTGTCCGCGTCCGCCAACCCTCGATGAAAATCCTGAGCCTCGGCAACGTGGGTATCGTCCTCCTCCCAGATCCGGCGAGGCTTGTTACGGCGCCAGGATGGCAGAGAGCTGATCCACTCCTCACGGGTCCCGAAGGACGGGGGCGGACCCGGAGGAGGAAGAGGAAGAGTGTGAGTCAGGTTGTGAAAGACAGAAAGCTGGGGGTGGCCACGGTCGCCAGATTGGCCGGCGGGTTTGATGACGGGATGAGCTGAAGCTTTGAGTTGTCGAGGAACAGGGACTGGCATCTGCACTCTGAAGCGAGGATGCAGGGATTAACACCGGCAGCACTGAGTGCGGACGATGTGAACCTCTGGTCTAAGGAGCCGCTGGGGAGGAGTGGCTCAGGCGAAGGAGGAAAGGAAGCAAAAGGAGGTCGTGATAAAAGTCGTTAGAAAGACAAGAGAACAGAAGGGGAGAAAAAATAGAGCACGGAGGTGGGTGTTGTTGGATGGCAGACGCACAACGAAGGCGTGCCTTTTGGGTCTCTCTGAGCAGACAAGGGGGTAAACAGGCGTAAGGACCCGGAGACCACGAGTGAGAGAGAGGGAGAGGGAGAGGGAGGAGGGGAGGAGAACAGGAAAAGGCCTCTCTTGTCGATGTCGTCGATGTCGTTGACGACGCGGGCGAAAACTAGGCGACGATGAACCGACAGAGGTCGATCCTTGAGGGGGAGGAGGAACAACCCGATTTCCTTCCACCACTTCCTTTTTTCAACCTATTACGTAATTCTTCGTCCGGACCTCTGCCGCTGCTGCGTTCCCCTTACGCATCCCTTCTGCAACCGTCTCCCCGGCAATTAATTGTCGTCAGCACCACCTGTTCACGTATATATTTTCAGCCAAATAGGCCCGATGTTGTCATGATCTTGGCCCCCCCTTGTTCTTCGGCCTCTCAACAGTATCACCCGGATCTTTCCTCATCGCATCGCGCAGTTCAGGACTTCTCCATCCTGGCCATCGCCTCCATCTTGGCCCGCAGCATGCTAGTACTTAAGTAGTATAGTACTAGCTAGTATCTATTTCCGGGGTAACGTCGAGATCTGATCATGTGCTGGAATTCTTCGCGGTCAAGGAGGCACGGCCGCTGCATAACGGGCCTTTGGGTCGTTTTTTGTGATCATCGATGAAGCCTATCCATGGTCTTCGCCAGACGCATGTGCCTACTGACTTGAGGGGCCAAAGCGCTGAATGACATCGCCAGCCTGCGCTTGTTCGCTGTACTGTTTTTCGCCATGATTATGTACTGTATATCTGCTGTATAGGAAAAACTATAACGCCACGGCGTTTGCCTGAAGTTCATGGTGCTGTAACACATGCAACCGTGACTAGCTATAAGCCGCTACCCGTTGGGGTGGTACAGAGGACAGCTACTTACCCTTCGTCGCATCTACGATAATGTTTATGAAACCTCGAGACGTGTCTCCAGAAATTCAAATACATTGTTCTCAGCAATCACGTGCATCATTCTCGTATCCTTTCCTGGACACCAGCTTAGACCAGCGTACACTCCGATCTCTAACCCATTGACCTCTCTGTTTTGTTTGA
>SFCI01000292.1:0-26094 GCA_004681135.1 Hericium alpestre | reverse complement strand
ATCAGTGCGGTCAGGGTGTCTGCCTAACCACTGATGTACGAACGATGCTGGTAAAGTGTTTACAGCTGCAGAGACGAAAATTGAGGAGTGCTTTATGCTATGCGGGGTATCTATCTTCTCGAATTATTGCAGAGCTTCTTATTGATGACTGCCTAGCTAAATCAAGAATGGACAAGCGAGAAGAAGAAAATGGATGCTGCAGCGAAGCAAGATGCAGAGTGTGTGAAGCAGATGAATGAACGTCTCAAAGCGGTCAGCATCTTTCACAAAAGGCTGACTATTTTCGACTTAAACCACCGACAGACCCCATCAAAGCCGTCGGTTAACGGTGCTGCCACTTTTACACCTATCCAAGTCATTGTCACAACTTGCATCCACTCCGATAGAGCTGGCAATGATTCGTGAGATGCAATAATCATTTATACTTCGAACCTAATGTGTCTTCATCTGCAGATGGCAAGCCCTGCTCGCACTCAGGCTCTTTTGGAAAGACACGTCGAACCTCTACCTGTAACTTCCAGCTCCACACCGTCCACATTGTCATGTGGCTAACGACACGTCCTTAGACACCGTGGATTCTGCAGCGCTTCTCTCCACCCTGTTGTGGAAGCAAGCTAATGATTTCCCTGATGATCGCAAGCACCTGGACAAAGGACGAGCATACTTCAAGCAGAAAAAAGTCACGCTCTCGCTCTCACTCAATACAGCCATTAGCACTCTGAAAGAGAAGACAAAAGATGTCTATGAACTCAATCTCATGCTTGAATGAGTACGTTGCTCTCGTCTGGTTCGTTGCGGAGCTCAAAGAATTAATCCACCAGAAAACCATCAGTCACTTGTTAGTATAGGACCAAATGCTGCCTTTGCTGCTGACAGTTCAGATTGAACTGCTTCAATGATCTCCCTCAACTACTGCCTATCCATGCATCATTACCTTGCTTGTCAAGGTGTCTCGCACCCCCATAATTATTAGCGCCTGACTCACATCGTCAACAAGGACAAACAAAGGCTCGGCACACATGCTACTTTGTCTAACACTCCGGTGATGTACCGGATCCCTTTTTCTCATCGTTGTCAAGCATTTTTAATGCTAAAAATACAGTATAATATTTTCTTTTTCTTGTCTTAGTAAATGGGACGGGCAAGAAGTTACTTACAACAGCCGACATTGTGACTGGTCACAACTGGTGACTCAAGTCACACCTCCCATTCCTCGACAGTCGACTCGGACAAGCTTCTCGAATCTCAAGCTCTCAAGGCTCTTCAGAGCTCTCAAGCTATGACCTCGAGATATTATTAGTCGACTGACTTCGGGTCTGTCCAAAATACGACATTCAACGTTCAACGAGCAACACCGCCCTACCCGCTCACAAGGCCACCAACAGAATGGAACTAACTCTTCTATGGAATGCCCGGTCCTCATTGTGGTAATGGTGCATCGCAAGCAAAGCAAAGAAACATCTCAGTAGAAGTAAGAACAAGATCGCTGACTAGACCCGCAGGGTGTCTCAGGCTGCGGCAAGTCGACCCTTGGGAACGCGATCGCCCAGGCACTCTCGATCCCTTAAGGTCCTTGACGGCGACGATCTCCATCCACCCGCAAATGTTGAGAAGATGAGTCGTGGTATCCCACTCACAAATTCAGACCGTGCACCATGGCTCGTGCGTATCCACGACCAAGCACGTAGGGCCATCGATGACACGCGCACAAGGGGTGTCGTCGTCGCGTGCTCCGCGCTGAAAAAGAGCTACCGCAACATCCTGCAGGGCACGCGTGTCTCGCTGGAGGGAGGGGAGACGGACACACTTTTGTCCATCTCATCACATTTACATCTCAGTAAGTAGCTGAGTACACCAGTGGCCTTGACTTCATGCTTACACCCATCTTCTACTGACCATTATCTTAGTTCCAACTTCGCTCTGCACGTGTGTATACATATAGCAGCTCTGGCATTCGAATAGGCTGATTTTTCTTGTCATCACGGGTACAGAGGCAGCGCACCCATGCTGACACCGATGCGAGGGTGCGCAAGGCGTGATATGTGAGGTTCGACGCGAGGTGCAGTGCTCAGACGCCGATGATGCAAGAGACTCATGTGTGGGTTGGAGGGTCGGAAGATGATGGACGCGTTCACTTGTAGCCTCACGCCCCTGCAAACCCGCGTTGATATGTGCAGGCGACAAGACTCGTGCATTGCTGGCAGGTGCATAGGCATGTTGTGAAAATGCGGAGGAGGGCACACAGGTCACAAGAGGCTGAGAGGTTCCCATATATCTATTTTGAAGGTGAGCATTGTTCTTCTCTGAGAAAATGTGGTTGATGCTCACCGTATCTCAGACTATAGAGCATTTGCTTGTGTGTCATTCCAGGACACCCTGCCAGATCGTTATATTCTCGACAGCCTACCTTCCGTCCTGGACGCTGAACGAGCCCGGGCCGTGCCTACCAATATCCCCAATCGCCGCTCTTCCCGCTTTCAGATCGCGGAGTGCCTATATTCTCTGGAGTCGATTCGGCGGGACGCTCCGCGGCGCGAGAGCTGCGCTCGGGTGCCCCAAATACCGTCTGTCCAAGTCGTTTCGAGGACCACCGCGGCGGAAGACGAAGACGCGCGTCGAAGGTAATGCTAGCAGCTCAGCTCCACCTGTCTTATTGTTGCGTGAGTGCGAGCATGGGAAGGTGCTGGAGAAGTAGCCGCTGGGAGGGAAGAGGAGCACGTCTTCCGCGACGAGTCGGGCTCAAGCCAGCGTCGACCTGGTCTGTTAGGCGGGAATGAAGGAAGGAAGGAAGTACAAGGGGATCGCCACATGATGCTTCCTTGTAATAACGCAAGGCATCTCAACTAGTTACTGCGACGTACAGGTGTAAATCGTCGATACTCAACCGTAGGGTTGGGTTCCATGGGCTGACTTTATAATACCACTGTACGCGGATACTGTAATGACAAGGCGAGAGTAATGCGCAAGGATCATGCTCGTCATCGCAAGGGCCCATATGTATACGTTGGCTGCTCTGAGCCCAGCCCTACAATCACTATTCCATCATGATGCGGGGTGAAAACGGAATCTTCGCCTTTCTTTGATATTGAGGCTCTTCGCATCCTAGCTGTAGGTACTACAAATGCACTTACAAGCACACCAAGCGCCGTGCAATTCATACCACACCCCGTCCTAGTAGCATTATACAATCCCTATTCCCAGTAAGATCGCGCAAATATTGCAACAATTACAAACCACCCCTTTCCCTCCCTACCGATTCCGCCGTATCGACGCCCGGAGATGCTCCGCGCCGTACTTGTCGAGCCCCGACAGGCTGAGCTCCTGCCCGAGGAACTTGACGAGCACCTCAGGCTCGCGGTTGCCCTTCTTCGTGCGCCGCTCGGCGAGCAGGCACGCGAGCGCGCACACGCCCGTGCCGAACGTGTCGCAGAGCACGTCCGTGTGGCGCGCAAGGTACTCCTCGACGGGCACTCGCGTTGCGTCCCGAGGGCATCATCGTCAAGTAGACGTGGCTGGGATGCGCGCCCTCTTTCCATCCTCTCACGCCGTCCAAACTCATGCGCAGAAGTCTGTCGAGCGCCGAGGGCGCCATCGCCAAGTAGGACGCGAAGGGAGCGATTTTCGCGTCGGGGTTTATCTGTGAGTCGGTAATTCTGCGAGACATTCCGAGTCCCGCGCGAACTCACGTTTGACGATGGGCAGTCTCCAGCTCCACCGCATGCCCCCGCGAGGGCGTCATCGGCAAGTTCGACGTGCAGTAGGGCAGACTATGCGCCCATTCCGCGGACGGACGCCTTGGACCTCGTGGGTTGCGCGTCCCGCAGCTGCTTCGCGCGTCGGCATCGCTCGCCGTGTGGTTTGGACGCGCGCNCGGTGACTGCATTCTGCGTCCGGACATGGAACTCCGGCGGTTTGTCTTCAGTCGCAGAACGATGACGGCAGCACGCATCGAGGGGGGCGTCATTGCCAAGTGACGGCAGGGGAATGCGTGGGTCAGAGATGTGTCGCACATGGCGTCAAACCATGTCGAAACGGCAGGATTGCCGCGTTTCTGCAGCGGGGTTGGGAAGCGAAAGGCACCATGATGCCCCGCAGCGAGGTAACAAACGCAGCGCGCCGTGGGCTGTGTCGCCCGGTGCCCGATCCCGGTGCCGAAAGGGCGGTATCGCGCGGCAGACGGGGCGGGGTGCATGGCTCGGGATGCGCCAAATCGCCTCGGAACGCCGAAACGACGGCAGCGCCAAGTGCGGCCAGTCGCAGCGAGTCGTGGAACGTGTTGTTCCGTGCGTCGGACCGTGCTGAAACAGCTATATCGCCCGGGGTCTAGCCCGGGGTTGGCGATGCGGGGCGCGCTCAAACGCCGCGGAGCTCCGTAATCAAGACAGCGCACGGTGCGGTCCGTCTCAAACTGTCGGGGGACGTGTCGCGCGTTGACCTTTGCCGTGCTGAAAGGGCCGTATTGCGGGGAAACGGGGGCGGGGTGCATGGCTCGGGGCGCGCCAAATCGCTTTGGAATGCCGAAGCAAGGACAGTGTCGAATGTGTAGGGTCGCAGGGAGACGGGGAACGTGTCGCTGTGGACGTCGGATTGCGCCAAGTTGGCTGCATCGCGACATGAGCAGTGAGCGGTTCGTGTGAGTGAGAAAGATCGCACCTGGAGAGCGCGCTGCGCTGCGCCTCGACTGCCGGAGCGACGGGCGCGCGTTGTCTGGTCCTATATGGCAACGACTGAGGGGACGGGAGGATGCGTTCAGCGGCGAGGGTCGAAATGTAGGACGTGTGGGACACGCGACACGGCGCTGCAGTCACCGAGAGCACATATGGGCGAAAAACGGTGGGCGCAATGCTGGCCGGCGCGGGTGTAAGGGCGCGGGCGGCGTCGAGAGTGGCGTCGAGGGCAGCATCGGAGGCGAGTTCGGGGAGCGGACGATCCCCTGGCTATAGAAATCGTGCGAATATCGTCCGGATATGGCAACCAGGTTTTGTTTCCAGAACTTGGCAGAGCGCGCCGACTGCCTCTGTACAAAGCGCAACATGACCCTCCGACTCCCCGCGTCTCCGGCCCTGGGCCTGGAGGATGCATCCGACGACGACACCGGCTCGATCTCGAACGGCGACGAGCAGCAGGAGACCTGGAGCGACTGGGTCTCCGACTCCGCGACCNGGCTCGGCAGCCGTGCAGATCGCTGTTCGAAGATAAAACATTCGGCTCGGCCGCGGAGGTACTGGCGCACGACAGGACGACGCATGGGTTCGATCTCGACGCGTCGGGCGCACAGACGCTCGCGATGGTCAACATCGCGCTGCCGCTCTCAGCGGACGTCCCAAACACCGCGGCCGTGCACGCGCTGTTCGCGGAGAAGCTGCTGCGTGAGTGGAATACGTCTGCGGCGTATTATAAGCATAATGAGCGGTGGTGGGTGCGGTGCAGCGCACAAATTTGGAATGAGGTGAGTGGTTTTTGGGTGTTTTGGTGGGTGGGCGTTGATGGTGGGATGTAGGTGTCGGATTTTGAGTATTTGGGGAAGGTGTTCAATGCTGTCTGTCCGGAGGTTGAGAAGGCTTTTTTGCTGCAGAGCGCGTAGTGGAGGTCAAGTAGCGTAGATGTACTATTTGTAGAGATGGCATTAGGGAGTCAAAGGGAATGTAAGATACGTTTAAATGCGTTACTGGTGGAAGCAGGCGACATGTCCGCCTTGCTCCACTGCACATGTCCATGTCCCTTCGGTGATGAAGTCCTGCTAATATGTAATAGTGAAACGATGCATCCATCGTCACCCACTGCTGCGATTTGTAACAAAGGCCTCAAGCCCAGGCTGAAATGAAGAGCCACTTACCAACAAAATGGAGTCGATGACCTACATGTGATGAGCATGCTATGAACGGCGGTATGCAAACCGAATCTGGGCCAGCCGGTTCATGAATTTGCTGGTAAAATTTGACTCAGTTGCTGCGCATATGAAGGCGTGTCATATCTCATTTTCTCTTCGTTGCCGGGGCAAAAAATCGAAAAGACTCCGAAAAGAGGGTCCTCAGCGAGACACCATGAGCATTTATAGTATTATGCCCATGTCCTGGTACAAACAAATCTTCTGCAAGAGATATCGGTCAGCTCTGCATAGCACATGAGTCTGTGGGTGTACGTACAAAAGCGAGGTGGTGCAGGAGGTGACCGGTGAAGTGAGAGGTTAGCGGGGTGGCTGGAGGCACGTTGCAGTTGAGACTCCGATTGAAAGAGGAGGAATCCCCTCAACCCCGAATCGCGACGCCTCGTTTTTGACCGNCCCCACCTCTTTCATACCCTCCCTCACTCTCGACTGTCCGATACCCTTTCCGGCCTCATCTTTCCATGTACGTCCCCCCTCTTATTTATATGCGTGGCTTTCGTGGCGGCCGAGGACGGGCAGCGGCGTACAGACGCGTCGTCTTGTCGCGTTCCTTTGTCGTACCACTCGCGTCGCATCAACATTGCGCTGACACGTCTCTCCAGAATGCGTGAAATTGTCCACCTCCAGACCGGCCAGGTATTTTTCATTCCTCAGATACGTTAACGAATCGTCTACTGACGTGGGTTCTCCCGATATGTAGTGCGGTAACCAGATCGGTACGAGGATCATGCAACGAGGCTGGGCGTCAGTGGCTCACGCATGTTTTCAGGTGTCAAGTTCTGGGAGGTCATTTCAGACGAGCACGGCATCGAGCGCGACGGTCTCTACAAGGGCACCAATGATCTCCAGCTTGAGCGCATCTCCGTCTACTACAATGAGACCGGTGCGAACAAGTACGTGCCTCGCGCCGTCCTTATCGACCTCGAGCCCGGTACCATGGACGCCGTCCGCGCCGGCCCTCTTGGTGGACTTTTCCGCCCGGACAACTTCGTTTTTGGTCAGAGTGGAGCGGGTAATAACTGGGCGAAAGGACGTGAGTGCATTTATTGCGTGGGAAGACGGTCGCGAAGCACCGTCGTGCATGGAATCGTTGTTTGTCCCAATGTTAGTTGGTTCGACGCGTTCCTAGCGCGTCGGCGGTCGCATTGTTTGCGGCCCGACTTACCCCATTACTGTATGTTTTTGCGACTTGACACGTGTCTGACGGACTTTTCATTCTAGATTATACGGAGGGAGCTGAGCTCGTTGACTCCGTCCTTGATGTTGTTCGCAAAGAGGCTGAGGGTACCGAAGCACTCCAAGGTTCGTGCACGCCATCCGTCACGCCACTCGATGCGACAATTCTATCCTTCTACTGCAACATCCGTGCTGATCTGGCGCTCTAGGCTTCCAGATCACCCACTCCCTTGGAGGCGGCACTGGTGCCGGTATGGGTACGCTCCTGATCTCGAAGATTCGTGAGGAGTACCCCGACAGGATGATGTGCACGTTCTCTGTCGTGCCCAGTCCTAAGGTCTCCGACACCGTCGTTGAGGTAAGCCATGCGCTGTAGCCTAGCATTGCTATTGTCCCTGACATATGTGAATAGCCCTACAACGCCACGCTCTCAGTTCACCAGCTGGTTGAGAACTCTGACGAGACCTTCTGCATTGATAACGAGGCGCTTTACGACATCCACTTCCGCACACTCAAGCTGTCGACGCCCACGTACGGTGACCTCAACCACCTCGTGTCCATCGTCATGTCCGGCATCACCACTTGCTTGCGTTTCCCTGGTCAGCTCAACTCGGATCTTCGTAAGCTCGCTGTCAACATGGGTGCGTCGTTTCAAACTATGCCTTGTTTTTATAAACTAAATCATGCGCAGTTCCTTTCCCCCGTCTTCACTTCTTTTTGACGGGCTTTGCGCCATTGACCGCCCGCGGCAGCCAGCAGTACCGCGCTGTCACTGTTCCCGAGTTGACCCAGCAGATGTTCGATGCCAAGAACATGATGGCTGCCTCCGACCCCAGGCATGGTCGTTATCTCACCGTCGCCGCCATCTTCCGTGGCCGTGTGTCGATGAAGGAGGTTGAGGAGCAGATGCAGAACGTTCAGAACAAGAACTCTGCCTACTTCGTGGAATGGATTCCCAACAACGTCCTCACCGCGCAGTGCGACATTCCTCCTCGTGGCCTCAAGATGTCCGTCACCTTCCTCGGTAACTCGACTGCCATCCAAGAGCTGTTCCGCCGTGTCAGCGACCAGTTCACCGCCATGTTCAAGCGCAAGGCGTTCTTGCATTGGTACACTCAGGAGGGTATGGACGAGATGGAGTTCACGGAGGCCGAGTCCAACATGCAGGATCTGGTTGCTGAGTACCAGCAGTACCAGGATGCCACGTATGTACCTTCCGTCCTTTCTGCCTTCCTTTATACTCACATCTTCCTTGTAGTGCCGAGGAGGAGGGCGAGTACGAAGAGGAGGTCCCCGTTGAGGAGGAGGTATAGATGCATTCCGCTTAAGATGTTTTCTTTTCCTTCCCTCGCGCTCCTAAAACTCTACCAGTCATCCTCTATTGGTCCCGGGTTCCTGTTGGCGCCCTTCCGCACGTTCACCCCACCCACGATCGCCCGTTACCCACGTTACCCTATTCTGCAATCATTGTTCCCTCTTCCTCTCTTCATACTTAGTATCACGGTTATCGAAACGTTTTTACGATTGACGGTCGGATTAGTATATTGTTCTTGCAACGTAGCTTTAACGGTATGGAACACGTGCCTATGGATTATCTGCACGTCTGCGTGAATGCGGTGTGGTTGCTGGTGGGTTTGTTGAGTGAGGGCTTCGCGTGAGCGTGCACTGTGCTGTGTTCATCTTGCTTGCTTCTGAGTATGCTGATGGCGTATCGGTACAGGCTTGCTGCAGACTACTCGCTCTATTACTGTATGTATCGCAATGTGACGGCAGGTGCGCATATACTCTGTCCTCATCGGACTGACAGGCTCCTCTCTTCGGTTGTAGGGAGCCCTGCCTTCTTCAATCGCATCTGCCAATGCCTCTCGACCTCGTCTCGGTTTCTTCATATGCCAATGGTCCGTCTCGGCCCAAGCTACTCACATTCGACGCGCATATACGCTGTCTTGGTCGGACTAACAGCTTAAATTACTAGGCGCCGGCTTCCGTCCGGACCCCAGCGTGAGCTATGCCCATCTTGCTTGCTTCTGCACATGCTAATGGCCTACCAGACTTGCGGCAGACCACTCCTACTATCGTCGCAGGCGCACATCAGGTGCGCATACTGGCTTCGTCGGACTAGGCCGGTTCCTCTTCTTCTCGGGTTAGGGAGCCTTGCCTTCAACTGTGTCTGCGAGGGCGTCTCGATTTCATACTTGTTCCTTCGCGTACTGATGGTTGTTTCTCAGTCTAGGCTGCTCACATCACGTCATCGCTGTTCGTCGGACGAACGGTGCCCAACACGGGCCTGCGGGTGTCGTACTTCGCGGGGAGCCGTTGAATGAAGTCAAGTTAAGACCGCATCGTAGACGCACCAGCTCCCAGTACACGGAACGGCTGTCTTCCGTGTGAGGTCGGCCACGGCGACTATGCGGCAGGGTGGTGCGTACGGCCACTTTCAGCCGCGTCTTTGCGGAACACCCTTTCTTTTGTATCCGAGTCTTGCTTCCGAGTCCTTCACATGTTCAGCGAACGGCACCACGGGAAATCATGTCAAATAGGTCCCTTGAAGCGGAGCACGACGGCATCCAGATTTCGAAGGGGGACGCCACCCGGATGTCTGTCGCCGCTCGCCAATTTGTGCGGATTGTGGCTGCGGCAGGACACGGCTGATGGAATTGACGTCTTCGGTAAACCACGGTCTCTATAGATATTTTCCGGAGCGGGGCCTATCGTTCAGCAAACAGCTGTAAGGCTTCGTATCTTCTTAGGTTCTCGCGTTGTTGCCGCGTTGTAGAAGAAGTGCTTGGTGCGCATGTGCTCTGTCTCTGTCGGACTGATCATCCAGGTGCCGGCGTCTTTCCGTTGTGTTGTCTGTAGCCTGGGTCACGGTATCTTATAAACCGACTGGTCCGATTTACGTCCTCGCCACGACGAAATGTCAGGCCGCATGGTTCCTCATGATCACTGCATCTCCCACGGATCACTGACGGCGCGCCCAGCCCTGAGCTGCATATACAGCGTCACGGGGCCGCGCTGCAGAACTTCGGCGATGCTCAGGTGTGCAGTGTGCACTGACTTGTGAGTGCTGCAGACCCAGGATGCCCTGGCGTGACACGCGCCGCATTGCACCGCGGATCCTCGCCATGACGATCATCTCGCGAGTCGGAGTCGACAGGCCAATGTCAGGCCCCACGATTTCTCCTGATAATACATCTCCCCCAGACCACGCCCAGCCCAACGGCAGCCCAGCGGTGTGGGCACCGCAAGCTCCATAAGTCGAGCAATCTGGACCGCTCCCGATACGCGTGACGCCCTTCGCGAACACTCGTCGTGTCGTGCCGCTGTATAAAAGGCCCACAGCGCATGTAACCCCTCGCGCACACCATGCGTTGGCCCCCGCTCCTCCTCAGCGTGTTTGTGTTCGCCGCGCACACCGCCGCGCTGACCTTCCGCGCCGCGGACATCTCCTCGCTCGCCGTCGTCGAGCAGCAGGGCGTGCACTTCTCCGACGGCAGCCAGCGAAAGCCTTTTGAGGACATCCTGACGAGCCACGGCGCGAACGCGGCGCGCATCCGCGTGTGGACGGCCGGGCAGTATGATACGCGGTATGCGCTCGCGCTTGCGAAGCGCGTGAAGGCGGCGGGGATGACGTTGGTCGTGGATTTGCATTATAGTGATACGTGTAGGTGGTTGGGTTTTATTTCATATGGATGGGGTTGACAGTGGGGGGTGGGTTGGTTTGCAGGGGCGGATCCAGGAAAGCAGGCGATTCCATCGGCATGGCCAACGGATTTGGATGGCCTGAATACGGAGATATACACGTGGGTTACTTTCAGGCGGGTCATATGCTGTGGATTAATGCATGTATTGTGTCAGATATACTGCTGGCATCGTGCAGCAGTTCGCCGCTCAAGGAACATCCATTGATATTCTCCAGGTCGGTGACTCCCCATCCCCGGCATGTGTGCGCTGCCTTATCCCGGCTTTGTACCCTATGTATGTAGGTCGGCAACGAAATCAACAACGGCCTCCTCTGGCCCGTCGGCGAAATCTCCGTGAACGGCATCGACCCCGTCTCGCAGCTGCTGCACTCCGCCATCAACGGCGCCAAATCCGCCGGTACGCCCAAAATCCTGCTGCACCTCGCGAACGGGTGGGACTGGGCCGGGCTGCAGTCCTTCTTTAAGGGCGTCTACATCCAGGGCGCGCTCGCCGCCTCGCAGGTCGACTACATCGGCGTGTCGTTCTACCCGTTCTATGACGCAGGTGCGACGCTCGCGGCGCTCAAGTCGTCGCTTACGAAGGCAGCGAATGCGTTTGGGAAGCCGATTGTCGTTGCAGAGACAGATTGGCCCGTAGCGTGCTCGGGCGTGCAGCTCACGGAGCCGAGTATCGCTGTGTCGGCACAGGGCCAGGAGACGTGGATTTCAGATATTGTGGGTGTTTTGAAAGGCTTGCCGAATGGGCTGGGACAGGGGATATGTGAGCGATGCCTTGAATACGAAGGGGTGCGATTAACTGACGGTGCGGCAGTCTACTGGGAGCCTGGATGGGTCGGCAACGCTGCTTTGGGCTCGGGTTGCAGTGTACGCTTCTGTTTTTCTGTAGTGATCATGAAGACTGACCGTTCTTACAGGACAATCTGCTCGTCGATGAGTCTGGAGCGACAAGAGTGTCAATCAGTATCTTCCAAAAAATGCAGTGAGATTGACTTCGGGCTTCGGGATACATGGTTGTATGCGCACATCAACGCGTCCCTGCGGTATGTTGAAGTCCGAGTGGTCAATGATAAGTCTACGGTATTTTTCTAGCTCATCAATGGGAGATTGGATATGAAATATATTGCTTGGAAAACAAGTCTCTGAACGACTCTAATGCTACAAACACTTTTTGACTGCTACCCGGCTACTATCTATCTTGAATGAGGGTCGAAAGCGACACAGAAAGTCCTCGTTCCATCTTTAAATCTACCCTATTGAGTTGCAATGCTATATGGAGATCTAGTAAAAATGATAATAAATATAAAAACAAAATTTGACGTCGCTATTCAAGCGTTTTGGTATTGGCGCCTGTTCACCCGAGAACACTGACAAGCAGAGCCATACGAATCTGTGGGAATATGATCAGTTACGCGTTCGCACTATGAGCAAGGACGACGTACGTAGAGACCGTAGCGCATCTGCCGGAAGTACACCGCGCGGCGAGAGTCGAAATCAACTTCTGGATCAATTTCTGAGGGGACGGCAGTCAGAATTTGGATTTGAACAAGGAAGTGAAATGACATACCGTTCACCCTAGGCAAAGGATGCATGACAATCATCTCCTCCTTTGCGCGCGCAAGGACGGCATGATCGACGCGATACACATCCTTCACATTCTCCCACTCTGCTTCACTCTCGAATCGCTCCTTCTGAATCCTCGTCACGTACAGCACGTCCGTCTCACCAAGAACCTCCTCCAGGCTTTCACACTGCTTGACGGGAATGCCAGCCTTGCGTGCAGCTGAGACAACGCTTGCAGGCATGGCCAGAGAAGGCGGTGAAACGAAGTTCAGACGAACGGAGTACTGGCACAGCAGCGTCACGAGGGAGTGAACAGTACGGCCATTTTTCAGGTCTCCAAGGAGAGTGATGGTCCTGCCGTTGACAGTACCCAGCTCCGAACGGATGGTGTACACGTCCAAAAGCGCTTGAGTCGGATGCTCTCCGATACCGTCACCTGCGTTGAGGATAGGCACAGGTGAGAATTTAGCTGCCAGCTGAGCACTGCCGACATCCGGATGCCTGAGCGCGATCGCGTCAACATAGCAGCCCAGCGTCCTAACAGTATCGGCCAAGGTCTCTCCCTTCTGCACGCTGCTTCTGTCGGAAGAGACATGAATGACCTCGCCACCGCAGCGTTTCATCGCCGTTTCGAAGGAAGAGCTGGTGCGCGTCGAGGGTTCGTAGAAAAGGTTGCAGAGAACCTTGCCATGGAGGATGTCCAAAGTTCCGGCACGCTCAACTTGCAGGCGCATCTCATGAGCAAGAGAGAAAAGATCGTAGATATCTCGCTGGGTGAATTGTTTGATGGAGAGAATATGGCGCCTGTGGAATGCAGGATGGGGTATGAGATGAGAGAACAGATGCGGCATTGCGGCAGGACCGTGAAGTGCGGTCACAGCGGCTTGCACCTGTTCATCTGTGGCCCGGACGACAGGCGACACGTTGACTGCGTTGTGAGCTATGCTTGAGATCGCTGACGGGACAGCTGGCAAAAATTTTTCGGCTATCGCAGCATGGGCATGGCTCACTGTTGCAGCGGATACATCCTTTCCTAAGGCCGAGCCAACGAATTCTCCATCCAAGAAGACAGTCTGGCCATGAATTGCAACCCGCTCAACGGCACCTTTCATGATCTTACCAGTGAGCGGCGACCAGTATTGACCTCTTGCAGTGAAGGAGAAAGGACGGCCAATGGCGACTTCGACTTGGGTATGCGCCTGATCCGATAATCCGAAGATGCGAATGGGGTTGTCGTGAAGTCGCTCACGAACGTCCTTGAGCGTCAGACGGCCCTCCGCAACGGCGGTCAACAAGAGAGGGAGTGATTCCATCACACCAGACCAAGGCGAGGCAGGCTTCCCTTTCTCAGTGGCTACGTAGAAGGGAGGTCCGTTCACTGTGAATGCATCGATGACGTCCAGGTTCTTCCAAATGGCCGCCTGGTCCTCCTTTGATGGCAATGGCTTCACTGCTTTATCAAATTGGTCCCGGGTGAAGAACAACGCGTATACGCAAACGTCGCATGTGACTTTCAGCTGCTTCGCTTTGCTCAGCTTGATCAGCATGATGTCCTCCGCGCTTTGAACATCGGTGATGTGCAAGCTCCGGCTGTGAAGCGATGCCAGGAGTAGCACAGAGGCCAAGTCGGCGCCCTTGGCGTCCGTGACGATAGGCTTGTCGACCGGCCAAGCTGCAAAATGAGCTGCAACGACTGAGACCTGCGTTGCAACGTTGTCGACGTGGAAGGGTATGAACAGGGACTTCACATCGGTCACCAGCTCTTCGTCTAGTGAAGTGGTATTGGTGGAGGACGCAGCAATGCTAAACGCATAGTTGCAGTATGCGGCTCGGGCAGCATTTGCCTTCGCAACTTGAAGGCTAGCGGCGTCATCAATCTTGTTTTTGTATCCCAATGGAATGACTAGAGAAGTGGTGAATCCAGCACTAATAGAAGCCTTGGTCGCTTCAGTGAAGTCAGTGCTATCCGCCACCGCAAGATTAGGCACGAATGCTCCGATGTTGACAAGGCCAGGTAGGACATGAGTCTCGTGCGACGTCTTCGCATCAATGGCTGAGACGTCCAACGGAAGCTTCCGTACGAGAGCCTCCGCTAGCATCTTGGCGACCTTGACATTGGTGATGAGCGGCACGGCGAAATCGACCGCCATCCGTCGAGTCCGGTAGCCCTTGCTTGCATAGCTGGCGGGTCGGCGGTAGTGATTCTTCGACGGAAGATTTATGTACATGTCGATGAGGTTGTTCGCCAGATGCTGCGTCAACGAGTATTCAGACTTCTGTTTGTCGCGGCTGTCCTCCCCGAGGGTCTCGAGGTACTGTTCCACAATGTGTTAGAGCACAGTCACACGGAAGGACTGAATACATACCCTGCAAAAGACATTGTGTTCGCTCAAGAAATCTGCCGTGCCCGAGGTCGCGAAGATGTTGTACCCAGCGGCCTGCAGCCTCTGAATCGAAGGAAGCAGCTCGAGTTTTTCCTTGTAACCACCGATGGAGAACAATATGTTCTTCTTCGGTGGGACAATGCCAGTCGAGATCAACGCCTTCAAGTACGCCTCGAATTTGTCCCTGCCGAAGCAGGCGACCTCTCCCGTCGACGCCATCTCGACACCCAGAACGGGATCGGCACCGGACAGACGACTGAAGCTGAACTGCGGGACCTTGACACCGACATAGTCTGCAGGAAGGCCTGCGTCGGGATAGGGCTCGACTGGAATGCCGAGCATCACCTTGGTGGCCATCTCGATGGCGTCGATTCCGGTCACTTTGGACACGAAAGGGAACGACCTCGCTGCGCGCAGGTTGCACTCGATGACCTTAATTTCGTTGTTCTTGGCGATGAACTGGATGTTGTATGGACCGGTCACATTCAGCGCGTTTCCGATCTTCGCGGTCGCTTCCTCGATCTGGCGGACGGTCGTGGGATCGAGATCCTGGGGAGGGTGGATGAGCGTCGCGTCGCCGGAGTGCACGCCGGCGTTCTCGACGTGCTCGGAGATGTAGTGCATGATCATCTTGCCGTCCTTCGCAACAGCATCCATCTCGATCTCTTTCGCCTGCTCGATGTACTTGGTGATGACGACGGGATGGTCGCGAGAGACGGCCGTGGCTTGAGTGAGATAGTTCGACAGATCATCGCCCGTGGAAACGACGTTCATCGCAGCGCCGGAGAGGACGTACGAAGGCCGAACCAGGACAGGATAGCCAACTGTTTCGCAGAAGGTCTGTGCCTCCTTGAAACTAGTAAGCTCCTTCCACAAAGGCTGGTCCACCCCGATCTCGTCCAGGAGGCGAGAGAACTTGAACCTGTTCTCAGCGGTATCGATCATCTCCGGCGAGGTTCCATAGATGTGGACATTCTGGCGGTACAGCGGCAGGGCGATGTTGTTCGGGGTCTGGCCACCCATGGCAAGAATGACGCCGCGGGACCCCTCGGTGTCGTAGATATCGAGGATGGTCTCCAGGCTGATGTTCTCGAAGTACAAGCGGTCCGCTTCGTCATAATCCGTACTGACAGTCTCTGGGTTGTAATTGACCATGATGGTCGAGATGCCCTGGTCGCGCAGCGTCCTGATGGCCCGAACGGCGCACCAGTCGAATTCGACAGACGATCCGATGCGGTAGACACCAGAACCCAGAACCATTACACCGCGGTCGTTGAACTCGATGTCATGTTCGATGGCGTTGTACGTCGTGTAAAGATAGTTCGTGAATGCGGGGAACTCGGCCGCAACAGTGTCGATCTGCTTGACAAATGGGAAGATGCCGCCTTCTTGGCGCAGACGGCGGACAGCAAGCTCGTTGGATTCCATGCAAATGGCCAACTGACGGTCAGAGAAACCGAGCTGCTTTGCCTGGCGGAGAACAGCCGGCGTGATGCTCGCGACGTTCAGCGTCCTGGCGTTAACGAAATCAGTTTCACTCTTCACACATGAAACGCGGCACTTACGAAAGGCGCTCCTCCATCATGAAGATGTGCTGAAGCTTCGTCAAGAACCATTTGTCGATGTTCGTCATTTGCCAGATCTTGTCAACAGAGTAACCGCGATGGAAAGCGGTAGAGATGGCGAAAATGCGCTTGTCCGTCGGATTGACCAGCTCTTCATCGATGTCCTCGACGTAATCATTCTGGCGTACAAAAGTCTCAGCCAGATGCAATCCGACGATGGAGTGATACTCACCTTCGCAAAGCCAGAAAACTGATCGTCGATGCAACGGATGGCTTTCTGGAAGGTCTCCTCGAAGGTCCTCCCGATGCTCATGACTTCACCGACACTCTTCATGCTGCTGCTCAGGAGCCGACTGACGCGACTGAACTTCTTCAAGTCCCAGCGCGGGATCTTAACGACGACGTAGTCCAAGCTCGGCTCGAAGCAGGCAGAAGTGACTTTCGTGACGGAATTCTTGATCTCGTTCAGGGGTATACCAAGACCGAGCTTAGCAGCAATGAAAGCCAGAGGATAACCAGTCGCTTTGGAGGCAAGGGCCGAGGAGCGAGAAAGACGGGCGTTGACCTGAGAGAAAGTCAGTCCGAGAACATAAATAATCATACGGGACATCAACCTCGATGATACAGTACTCGCGCGAGGTGGGATTCAAAGCGTATTGGATGTTACACTCGCCAACGACGCCCAGATGGCGGATGACGTTGATAGCAGTCGTGCGCAGCATATTGTAGTCGACATCCGAGAGAGTCTGCGAAGGCGCGACGACAATCGAGTCACCGGTATGAATGCCCAACGGGTCGAAATTCTGGTGAAGAAGGGTGAGAAGCATGCCTTCCGACGTGATAGTACACGTACCTCCATGTTACAGACCGTGATACAGTTGTCTCTGCAATCACGGACGACCTCGTACTCGATCTCTTTCCAGCCCTTCATACTCTTCTCCACCAGGACCTGCGGGCTCGTCGCGAACGCCTTCTCGCACAGCGCCTTCAGCTGTGCCTCATTCTGCGCGAAACCGGATCCGAGGCCGCCAAGGGCATACGCCGCGCGGACGATGACCGGATAGCCAATCTCATTCGCAGCCACAATCGCCTCCTCCTGCGTTGTTGCCGTGCTGCTCTGCGCACACTTCTCGCCGATCTCCTCCATGGCGGACGCGAAGTGCTGCCGGTCCTCCGTGGTGATGATAGTCTCGATGGACGTGCCGAGCACCTGCACGCCGAGGCTCGCGAACTCGTCCTTGAGCTTGATGCCGACGTTGAGCGCGGTCTGCCCACCGAAGGTCACGTAGATGCCGTCTGGCTTCTCGTAGAGGATTATCTTGCGCACGAACTCGGGAGTCACGGGCAGGAAGTAGACCTTGTCGGCAAGGCCTTTCGACGTCGCGATCGTGGCGATGTTCGGATTCACCAGGATGGTGTAGATGCCCTCTTCCTTGAGCGCCTTGATGGCCTGCGAACCGGAGTAGTCGAACTCTCCCGCCTGGCCGATCGAAAGGCCGCCTGAACCGAGGATGAGGACTTTCTGGACCTTAGCACGAGGAACGCGCTTCTCGTTGTCCTCCTTCTTGCCTCCAGGCATCGTGATGGGAACCATGCTCTGCGCGTTGATGCAGTCCATGATGTTCTGGATGAACACATCGAACAGGAACTCCGTGTCACGCGGTCCGGGCGTCGACTCCGGGTGGAACTGGACGGAGAAGAACGGCTTGTCCTCGCAGTAGATGCCCTCATTGCTGCCGTCATTCGCGTTCTTGAACAGCTCCTTCCAGCCCGCGGGCAGCGTCGTGGTATCGACCTGGAAACCGTGATTCTGGCTGGTGATATAGCACCGACCGCTCAGCGCGTCGGTGCAGGGTATGTTGTGTCCGCGATTTCCGTACTTCATCTTCGACGTGCGCGCGCCAGCCGCGAGCGCCATCAGCTGGTGCCCGAGACAGATTCCGAAGATAGGGCGGTCGCCCTTCTCCATGGCCTGCGCTAGGCGAGCGATCGTGTCCTGGACCATGGTCGGGTCGCCAGGACCGTTCGACAGGAAGAGGCCATCGAACGGCTCTTCCGAGGGCGAATTGAAGTCGTAGTCCCAGGGCACGACCTTCAGCTCGACACCGCGGTTCGTGAAGCAGCGAACCTGGTTGTACTTCATGCCGACGTCGACTGCGACCACACGGAGAGGGCGCCCCGACGGATGCAGCTTCGGGACTCCCGTTGGCGCATGCAGGCGCGGGGATTGAATGGATACAGCCCCGACCAGGTTGTCGCCGTTGGGGTCTCGCCAGGCAATGTCGATGTAATCTTCGCGCCAGGCTGGTGACGTGCTCGGCGACCCCGCGCGAGAGGCTGGCACGGACTCCGGGATCAGTGCTCGCGCACGCCCGACAGGAGCACCTTCCTTCCGCGCGAGGATCCTACCCAACATAGATCCCTTCTCGCGGATCCTTTTCGTAAGCGCCCGAGTGTCAACGCCGTACACAGCGGGGATGCCGTTCTCCTTCAGCCAGGTGCCGAGAGAGGACTTGGCGAGGAAGTGACTGAAGTCCTCCGAGTAGTAGCCCACGATAAGCCCTGCAACATGGATGCGCGAGGATTCGAAGTTTTCTGGCAGAGCAGCGAAGTCGGTCGGTCGGCTGGGCACGCCGTAGTTCCCGATGAGTGGGTATGTGAGGACGAGAATCTGGCCCTCATACGAGGGGTCCGTGAGGGATTCGGTGTAGCCCACCATGCCTGCTAGTGGTTAGACGAGCATCACGATTCGAGGCGGTAAGGCGCTCGTACCGGTCTGGAAAACGCATTCTCCAGCGACACTTTTGTTTTCAGCACCAAAGCTAATGCCTCGGAAGGCGGTTCCGTCTGCGAGCTCGAGGACCGCATCGACGTCGAGTTTTGTTCCGCTTGGCTTGAAAGAGAGGGAGGTAACAGGCGGGGCCGGGATGCCGTTAGCTGCATAGCTCGCAGAGCGAGAAATTACAGGCCGCGAAGCGCCAATTTTGATCGACGACAGTGAGGACATGGCTGCTGCAGAGGAAGATGATAGATTGTGGGCCAACCGCGTGCGTGTAACTAGACCTTGTCCTCTTCACTCGGTCTAGCAGGAGAGTTGGATCGAGTGAAGAGGAGAAGGAGAAGAAAAATCTCGCATTTCCACCTGCGAAAACATACCGTCCGTGTTTGTCTGTGTTTGCGCCGACGCCCAGATCTTTATCTGATTTCTTGGTGTTCTCGATCGCTGCCAACGTCCAAATCTTGCTCGTGTGCGCTCTACGAGTGAATGATGACCCCCAATATTGCAGCCATAGAGCTGAGAGAAGCAAAGACGTTCTCCGCGTTTCATTTACACATCTACACCTCGTGTCCGGCTGGTAAGCGAGCGCTAATCAACGCGGCGTGACAGAAAACGCATACATACAGTACTTCGTGACTGTATTCGTGACAAGACGCGCCAGGCACCAGCGCGAGAGTGACAGAGCACCAGGCGCGACTCTCCAGCAACTCTCCAGACTCTCCTGCAGCCTGCAGCTTGCAAGATGCGTCGAGCTCACAATACCGACTCGGGGGCGACTCCACCTTTCATATCTCAGTCTTGATGTCTGCGATTAGATGAAGCGCAACGATATACAGTACATATCTCTAGTTCTCTATTAAGTACATCCACAAAAGAGATAAAAAAAAGCTCACCTCGCAGCGCGCGCCGAGTCAGCCGTATGAAGAGAAACAAATACTGAGGGAGAGGGGAAGAAAGAGTGAGAGAGGGGAAGTCGAACGCAAGGTATATAAGAAACCGAGATGAATATCTGAGCATGTCCATGACATCACGGATCGTACAGAGCCTGTCCAGAAGAAGAGAAAGCATGATCATACCGGGAGGACAGATAAAATACGTCGTCGAGTGGACAACACACTTTCACGTATGACTCTGATATGCTCAAGTACACGACAGGCATTGGGCAAGGCGCCGGACAACTCAAATGAAGTCGCGCGCCGGAGGCAATCTACTGACACTTCAGAATGGTCAAGCTCTGAGGAAAAGGAACGATGAAGCGCGTGACAATTGCGATGACGTTCGAATGTTTCCATTGAGGCATATCCGGGAAGTGTGATAGTACGTCCCTGCAAGAATGAAGCTGTGCTAGGTAGAAGAGAGAAACATTGATAGGGAGAAATGACACTGATACAAGTGTGCCTTGCTAGACCAGTTCAACGGTCCCCATGGCCAGAAGCTGCTCTACGACAGCGTAAGGCGTGAGGACAATCTGATCCTTTTTCATCTGAAGAATTGCACCGCTACGGTACGGCGTCATCATTAGGATTACGAAGCAGAAAAGTCAAACCACGTACCCTGGCAATCGCACCGGTGGGCATTCCTCTCGCGCGTGAACGAATACTGCACGGTTCTTATCGGGCTCAGTGACTAGTAAGCACAGTGTGAACGAGCGGGCACATGATGGCAGAAAGTAGCCCTACTCATAGGCGGCATGAAGACGGTAGTGTCATCCATGGACTGTTGATGCTCTGGCAACGACTGAAGAACGGAAACCCGAAAATGCTTCTCCGTAAGTTGAGAGAAACTGTGCGCCTATCGTCAGATTTGTGATCCGAAAAGAGACAACTGAAGAATTAAAGACATACGCTTGTGCGTGATCGAGCTCCGTTTGTGATAACCGTGCTTGCATATCTGGCGTCGTCACAATATGACGTGCATATTTCTCTATCTATCACTTCTGGTCAGCAGAACTTTAGAGGAACGTGCATAGCGGCGACCTTGAACAACCGTGTCCTCAGATACGATCGGACAACGAACTTCACTCGCTCGATCTCTGTCTGAGCAAGCATGATGCGAAAATGCTCGTCCTCGGAGGAGTCAGGATCTCCTCTCAGCAGCTGGACTGTTTCCGTCTACGAGGTGTCAGATCAGCGATGCTCGCAGCATAGACAGTCGTATGACTCCGAACATACCCACCTGCCGCCGGATGTGATCTAGCAGCCTGCCCAGAACCTCTTCCTGTCCTGGAAGTATATCCGGCGCGTGTCGCTCATTCATCCAATACCGGATCATCTGCTGCAATGGAGACTCTTCTGGGCCGTCGCCGATATTAAAGTGGTGCGTGTAGTTGGGCGCAGCGCGATCGTCATCATCTGGCGCGTTCAGAGCGCGGCGAATGAAAGAGGGGCCTTCCATGGGATCATCGTCATCCAGCAGCACATTGCGGGGAGGCATGTCGTGAGGCAGATGGAAAGAAGAACTTAGAAGCTGTAGGGAGGTGGCCGCAAGCCAGCCATCGCGAATTCGATTCCCAGATCAGAGGCGCGCCGCGTAAAGACCTGCCCTAAATACCACCGCGCGTGCCGCCGACGATGACGTCGTTGGCTGTATTTCCGCACGTCGACGAGCTGCGCCTTAGATAGAGACTTTGGTACTCAATTGGTGCTACAAGACGTCACAGTCGCAGCTAAATATATAAGAGGGCGATTGTATGCAACCTGCTCTCGCCATCTGTCTTCCGTCGCCATGGGGTGAGTCCTTGCGCAGGTCTCTGCAGGAGAATTTAACTGAAATCCGGCCAAATTGAACAGGATAATATTCTCCTGCATAGCAGGCATCTTCGCATGTATAGGGGACACCATAATGAGCATTGTAGGTCTTATCGCGGATTGCCTTGAATGCATAGTTGCAGGTGAGTACAGGGCAGGTTGTCGAGTTGGCTTCATCTAATTGCATGCTTTGTAGCAATCGCCGGGCTCTGCACTGGTATTGCAGATTGTATCACCGGAATTTTGTGTTGTGGGTGAGTGCTCATTGTAGACATAATTTTCTGAGCACACCAGCTAACATCCCTACAGAAGATGTTGATCAAGGCCTCCGGGACGAACATGAGCTCCCGGAGGCCTGGTTTTGTGCCACACCGTCACGACTTCTAATAATTATTGTATACCTTCTGAATGATGTATGGCCTAGCACTCGTGGATCTGTATCATCTCTTATCTGCTCAGATATACGAACACTATGTTGTATTCAGGTCCCAGGGCATGAAGTTCCTGAGCGGCTCTGGGAACTTCTAAGATCACAGCAATCATGATGTGTCGAAATGCCGACTTCCTTGAACACCACGCCGACTCCAACTGCGCGTGGAGCGCGCGGAGCGCGCCCTCAGGCACGTGGAAATTGGAATGCGAAACTCAACTTCGCNGATGCTGCGGCCAGCAGCGCTCTCGGCTTTTGGTTCTATTCCCAGTTTTGCTCTCGTTCCTCTAACGTTTTTTCGTAGTGCACTTATAAGGAAAACAGATACCCTCGAGTTCCTCCTGGCAAGCTGGTCCCAACGGAAGTCCAAGCTGAGTACTGGCGCTGAGTTCCGACAACTTTGTCTCTATGCATAGGACCAGGTATCACTTGATTTATGACGCGCGATGCACACGTATTATCGCGACTCCATACCAGAGATTAAGCCCGCTAACATATGTCTTTGCTTTCTCCTAGACCTGATGCTGAAGGCGAGCTGATCTAGCGGCTTCCAAGAAGCTTCTATCTATGGAAGCACGGCACGAGACTTTCGTCAGGCCTTAGGTAGACAAGTGCTCGAGATCCTAGGTATGTCCAAGATCAAGGATGGGCTCAACGTATGTCAACGTGATGCAGATTTTCAAAATCGCACGGTCTCATGCTCACCGTCGGATTTGTCGTCGAACCCAAGCGCGGCGACGGGCGGGCCACATGTCAAGCCCAAGGCGCCGCCGCGCGAGCGCCGCCCTTTGGCCTGTGGAGCGACGAGCGTCTGAAGGTCCGCCGGGGGTTCATGGTACATCCACCTGCCATCGCGATCGGCCCGTTTGGCTATTCTCGCCGCCCGACTGCTCGGAAGACTTATCATCCCGAATTCGTCGACTGTGTGGCACTGGGGAAGAATGGGGGAGCCCTCACCGTGCGGTGCATGTTGCGTAATGGAATGCGGGCGCGGCCTCGCCGTACGGTCGTGCGCGAAATATGATATGGCCCATTCGTACTGTCAGATGACATGGAAGTATAAAATGGCGGGGGCGCTGGTCTTCGTTTCGTCGGGGATACTTCCTTCTTTCTATTCACAGACCACATCAGCTCGTCATGACCTCTGCCACGTCGAAGAGCCCTCTCCATAGAGAGAGTAAGACCAGTGATACCACATTCCACAAGGGCGACGACATGCACATCGAGAAAGCCTCTGACCTGTCCGCCGACGAATTCGAGGCACAACATGATTACTACACCCGGTATCCTAACAACTGGTCCAAGATACGGTTCGTACTCCAGATTTAATTTAGCAGACGTCGTCTCAGTTTTCTTCGCAGGGAGAAGCTTCGTGAACCTGCTGCAGAGATGCTGGGCACCATGATTCTGGTGATCTTCGGGAACGGTGTGGATTGTCAGAGTGTGCTCGGTGCGGACACCAGGGTGTCCGCGACGCCGAAGGGAGACTACCTTTCGCTGAATTTCGGCTGGGCAATCGGTGCGTACATGACAGCCAGACCAAGCGATCATACTGAAGCATTTTTTTTGCAGGTGCCAGCCTTGGTGTTTGGGTATCTGGAGGTGTCACCGGCGGTCATATCAACCCTGCAGTACGCTCGTAGCAGCTTTCACACATCGCAGTATTCCGTCTGACATTTTTGAAGGTGACCATCTGCTTGGCTGTCTTTAGGGACTTTCCATGGTGGAAGGTTCCGATCTATATTTTGGCCCAGATCATCGGCGCATGGATCGGCGCCATGCTCATCTACGCAAATTACTTCCACGCCATCAACATTGTCGAAGGCGGACACGGTGCACGAACGACTCCAGGAACAGCATCGCTGTTCGCCACGTACGCAGTAAGTTACGGGCGCTTCCCATCTACCACGAATCTCACCATATGCGGTTTGGCTAGATAGACTACCTGCCTGCTGCGAACAGCTTCTTCGAGGAGGCAAGTATCATGCTCCATTTTCCAGTCCTTCCGTGCATGGCTGACACCTTCTGGCGTATGACAGTTCATCGCGACATTTGCCCTCGTCCTAGTCGTGTTTGCGGTTACGGACCAGCGGAACGGGCCCCCTCCTCCAGGCATGGTGCCCCTGGTCATTTTCATCGTCATTTTGGGAGTGGGTGTCGCTTTTGGCATGCAGACAGGTAACGTAGCTCGCGTCTTGGAATGTTTGTCCCCCCATTCACACCCAAGCCAGGCTACGCCGTGAACCCAGCTCGTGATCTTGGCCCGCGAATCATGACTGCCATGATGGGCTATGGGAAAGCAGGTACGCATCTTCCGCCTTCGGTAGCGCCTTCCAAGCCAGCTGCTGACCGTTGCATTGTGTGATAGTCTTCGATTTCCGCAGTCAGTACTGGCTGTGGTGCCCGATCTTGGCTTCCATCTCCGGTGGATTGGTCGGCGCATTCGTCTACGACGCGCTCATCTTCACCGGGAGCGAGAGCATCCTCAACCGACCGTAAATCCCCCTCGCCTCCCGCTCCTCAATGATATTCATGTCTGCACCAGGAATGCTGCTGCGCGGAGGCACCATGCTACCGCGAAGAACACAGAGCGCCAGAAGCCTCCTGCCGGCAATTTCCCCGTGGACGACGACGTTGTCTAAATCATTCTTTATACCATGGCCTTCATATTGTCCTTATCCTGTTGGTGTCTATGGGACGACTATCCTTGGGCTAGTCTGCGTCTTTCACCATAGTGTATGCTTACGATGTAAATACTGCTCAGTATTGTTCATGATTGTCCGATTGTAACGATTCAGTATATACGCCCGCAGGGATTTTATGCCTGCGAGGCTTGCCGCCGGAGGTCGGGCCCGAGCCCAAAGCCGGGCGCGATAGAGAAGGGAGCATTAATGAACAGCTAATGAACTTTGAGCCCCGGGATGGACGAAGATTCTCCTCCGGCTTCCGACAACCCTCCGTGCCTGCACTCAACCATTTTACCTGGCGCTTTGATTTTGAGGGTTTGTCAAGATGTGCGTATCATTGAGGACAGCTGACGGTCCCTGTATAAGCCCGATCCACCTCATTTTGGGTTACGCAAGATAAGTATGCTCGGACCGAGAATGATATGGCGTACCTAAGAACTACGATTACTTGCTGCGATGATTCATATCGGAAATTAACAGGGAGCGGTACCTCTATTTGACTAAATCGGCATCCGAAGTGGGATCACCCAACGAAACGGTTTAAACGAAGTTTTGTTTTGGATGGTCTGGAGTCGATGAATATTATAATTCCAGTCAGTCTGACGGGGACATATCGTCGGAGCCGTTTGCGTTGTCAAAGACTCAGATTAACTGAGGCAGACTCACCGTTCGCAAAGGAATGTCCTCGCCGTGGCACTGCCTAACACTCAATCAGATCACTGGAAAAAAAGACATTTATCATTCGGATAGGCTGTAATTATGATGGTAGCAATGGGGAGATAAATATGCTGTTGGTTCGATAACATTGGGAAGCGCAATAATCTAAATGGAAGTGTACCACAAGACCAAGTCAAAGAAAGTTAGCTTTAGCGGGAGAGGATGTATGCTATACTCAAGTTTCTCGGATTCATGCCGCTCGGGAATATCAATTACGGTTTCGATCCTAGTAGCTGTGATGCTTCTTGCTCTTGGCGTCCTGCTTGATGAGGTCGGACGCCCGCTCCGCAAAGACGTAGATCGGCACCTGCATGTGCCCAGCCACGACGAAGGGCTACACATCCCAGTCAGCACAGTGCCCCATCAATCAATGGAGCGAAAAACGCACGAAGATAGAGGCATCGATGACGCGCAGGCCCTGCGCGCCCTTGACCTTGCAGTCGGGGTCGACGACGCCC